>JBBPQW010000228.1:0-29482 GCA_038092695.1 Boletus rubropictus
AACAGCGCGAATACCATATGCTCGGAACGTATTTTCGTTTGCGACCCACCAATCCTCCATGACATCTTCCCGCTCCAAGTTTGTGACGATGATAGCGAGGGGTACTTGACTGGCACACAGAACCTCGTAAAACAGGCGGTAGCTTCGCTGCATCCCAGTAGTAATTCTCCCAGCTCTGATACAAAAGAGGAGGAGATCGATGCCACCACTAGAGTGCAAGGTCTTGATGAGCCTGTGACCCTTCTCGATGGCACCCATGAACGAATTGATGCCAACTTCTGGCTCTTCAAGGCCGACCGTGTCAAAGATGCGGACTAAGATCCCTTCCGAAAGACGGAACAAATGCTCCGTCGATTGTAGCGTGCAACCTTCAAGGCTCCCAGAGGTCGTTGCGATATCTGTTCCGGCCATCAAGTTGATCACAGAGCTCTTGCCTACGCCAGTTTCTCCAAAAAGGATGACATTTTTGGCTCTTGGGCTAGCAGCCACTTGTAGGAAAAATAGTCAGTAATGCAACCTGACGTTCCGTTGACAGACCTACCGGGGCTTGCACTATCAGGGATGGAATATGCTTGAAGGGATGGATTGCTTTGGGTTGTTGCCTTGCGCCTCGGGACTGGCATAGTATTGAATTACTTTTGGGGACTTTGGGACGAGGACTCAAGTGACTTGATTGGCGTACCAATTTTCATGTGCATAGCAGTACTGCTCTTGGGCTCGTCTGACAGAGTCCTTTCTACCCTGGACGCATCATCGGCCATGTATGTTTTGAACTAGGATGCGGTGACTGGCATACGCAAAGCGAGGGAGAGACGTGGATCTAAAATTCTGAGGGTTTACGGATCTATCCTGGTGTTATAGGCGATCATTATTGCCCACCACTGAGCTGGTGCAATGATGGGTTTGCTTGGCATCCTGTGGAAAAAAAAACATCCATTTCCAGCGAGGCTTGTGCGTATGGGCCATACATTCGGAGATCTTTCGATAAGCATCAGCGCTCGGCCTAGCCCGAACATTACCGTACTCGCATTCTGCATGAGGCCGCTATCCAGGAGCATGTTCAAAAGTAGTTGTAGGAGGCACCCTTGTTTTGGGCATGCTTCCCATGATAATTCTTCCAAGTCCGGCCCTGCAATGTGCTGCTTGGCCTTGTGGGTTAGGCATGTTTTTAAACGTTTTCTCCCATAGTATGCCGAGCAAACCCATCATTGCGCTCAGCTCAGTAGCGCGCGATGATGATCGCCTATAACACCAGGATAGATCCATGAACCCTCAGAACTTTGGACCTGCCTCTCTCCCTCACTTTGCGTATACCATCGGTCACCAACACTAGTACATGGCCCATAATGTATCAAGGGTGGAAAGGACTCTGTCATATAACTCCACGCTTAGTACTACTACCTGCATAAGCAGAGGTACGCCAACCGAGTTACTTATGTCCTCGTCCCAAAGTCCCTAAAAGTAATTCAATACTGTGCCAGTCCCGAGGCGCGAAGTAGCAACCCAAAGGAATCCGTCCCTTAAAGCACATTCCATCCCTGATAGCGCAGACACCGGTAGGTCTGTCAACGGAACATCAGGTTGCATTACTGACTATTTTTCCTACAAGTGGCTGCTAGCCCAAGAGCCAAAAATGTCATCCTTTTTGGAGAAACTGGCGTAGGCAAGAGCTCTGTGATCAACTTGATGGCCGGAACAGATATCGCAAAGACCTCTCTGAGCCTTGAAGGTTGCACGCTAGAATCGACGGAGTATTCGTTTAATCTTTCGGAGGAGATCTCAGTCCGGATCTTCGACACGGTCGGCCTTGAAGAGCCAGACATTGGCGGCAAAAACTCATTCATGAACGCCATCGAGAAGGCTCACAAGCTCGTCCAAAGATTGCACTCTGAGGGCGGTATCAATCTCCTCCTCTTTTGCATCAGAGCTGGGAGAATGACCACGGCGACGCAGCGAACTCATCGCCTGTTTTACGAGGTTCTGTGTGGAAGTCAAGTACCCCTCGCCATCGTTGTCACCCATTTGGAGCGGGAAGCCGTCATGGACGACTGGTGGGTCGCAAACAAAAATAAGTTCCAACTATATGGTATTCGCGCTGTTGCGCACGCTTGCATCACAGCCGACCCCACAGCGCCCGCACGGAAGCGGATCGAGTCGCAAACAATTCTTCAAAGCATGCTGCGCGATACCCTAACCAAGCCGAACACTGCTTACTTGCGGGACATAAGAGACTGGTTCTTTGCCATCGTGCCGCAGCTCAGGTCGTATTTTCCGAAGCCAAAGTCCCTCGAGAAGAAGAAGAAGCTGGTGAAGAAGCTCGAAATAAGATGTATGCTTTCTCATGGTGATGCTGAAAGGTTGGCGCAGATGATCATTGATGGAGACTGGCGTATCAATCAATGAAGTGATTAGTGCTCAGGACCGGTCAGAATCATCGGGTACTAGCAAACCGTCTCACTGACTAGTAAATTCGCTCATGTGATTCTTTGATTATGCGTTGCTTTCATGATTTTTACTGTGATGTTAGCTGATAGTATAAGCAATCTCGAAAGTAGTTCACCACGTACCCTATTCCATACAACGCACTCGTTCTGCCGCTCCAGGTACTCTGAGTAGTCCCGTATACTCAAACATCACAGACCGACCAAGGATACCTCAGGACAACGAAAAATGGTAAATTTGAACAGTTTCCTATCAGCTACTCAGCATCTCCCCACAGGACACAGTCGATGTCTATGCTCCAAACATCGTCATATACGGTGAAAATGGTATCGGAAAATCGTCCATCATCAACCTCATTTCACTCCTCCTCCAACGCTCTCGAGTATGCATTCCAGCATCAACGGTATATCATCGAGCTCAATGGGAAGCCGTGCGCCTTCTGGGACACTATGGGACTAGACGAGGGAAGCGAGGGAACGCGTCATGCAGCGTTGACGGAGACTAATCTGCAATTGTTGATGCGAGAGCTAATCGTCTATTGCATCCGTGCCGGCAGGCTCACCAGGTCACTCCTGCGCAACTACGACCTATTCTATGTTACGGTCTGTCGAAAGAAGGTGCCTGCCGCGTTAGTCGTGGCTGGCCTCGAGCACCAGCAAGGCGAAATGGAAACGTGGTGGGCTGTAAACGAGGCGGTGCTGCAGCGGTATGGGATGCGGTTCGATGCACATGCGTGCGTGACGACACTCAATGACGAGAACCATGTCGTGCAGGAACGGCGCCTTCATTCGCAGAGACTACTGCGCGAGATCGTGGGTCGGTACTCTGGGCTTCCAACTTGGAAAGTCGATCGATCCTTCATATCGTCTGTCTTGCCTATGTTTCGTGCAGCCCTGCGCAGGACGATAGTTGCGGATGGAGCGGAGAGAGGTACAACTATCCGGAGGGTGATTACCTGTGACATGGTGTCTGCCAGTAACACCACCCCCATCGAGTTCCCATCGGACATACCCATCTGTGGAACGCACACAGAGCACGTTCAGATAGAGGGTCGGTCGTACGAATTTGTTCACGTGGACAAGGATACGCTGCGGATGCGCACTCCCCAGATGCACACCGGACCAGTGGACATGGACTCGGGTGCTGGCGTACTCGTCTTCTACACCTCACCCCCGGGGAATTCAGGTATCCCGCCAGAGGAAGTCGATATGATAGAGATGTTTTATGAGACCGCGGGTGGACAAACATGTCCCATGATTGTCGTGCTACGGGGCTGCGATAATGAGGAACGAGCGACCCGGGAGTACCAGGACCTTCTCGCATCGCGCCACAAAAACATCCAGGCATATTTTACCACACTTTCCAGCCAAGCATTGACCGAAACGATTGCGAGACTGTGCATCGAGCACATCGAGGTCAGAGCCCCTACTGCCTCCAGAGCTTGCGCAGCTACCAAGCAATGGCTCGTGACTGCCCCGGAAGCAGTCGTATCAGTGGTCTACGCTCATCTTCGACGGAGACATGGCATGGTCACTGGTCCGACAACGTGATTCACATCTAGCACTTGACTTTGAGATTGTGTTACTCTGCCTGTTCTCCCCCCTGCTTTGATTTTAGCAAACATCTCTGACCTTGAACTTACTTGTGTACTTATGTCAATGCTCGAAGAGAGTGCGGCGGGACTTGTCGCCCCAGGTCGCAGCAAAGTGGCTGCTCCTTCGCCTTTTTTTTGGACCTCGTTTGTCAAGTGAGATTGAAGCGGCGATATTTCTAATGAAATGTCGATTAGATAGCGACCGGGATTGGATTTGAGAGCATGGACGGCTTGGGTTGTCTATAGCGAATGAGACTGTTGCGCTTTTGCTTGAGTAGGTGGGCACCTAAGATGAGTCCTGTTAGTTCTCCCTCGTAGGCCGTGTGGTCTGTTACTGGACGGAGGTGGAACCTTGGGTGATGTCAAATAGCGTAGCTGAGACCCTTGCAGGCTTACCGACCAAACTGGCATTCCTTCGGTCCAATAGAAGAGACGAAAGACAACGTGAAGTCAACGTCTTGTACTGTGCCATACCCCTTTCCACCCCCGCAACACGCCTCGTTTCTGTTTCGTGGAGGTTGGTTTCGCCCGAATGCCGCACAAAACGTGAGCCAAGCACAAGAGGACGCACTGTTGGAATGATCTGAATCACCAAGGGAGTCATCAGTGGTGATTTACCTGAAGATGCGAAACATGACCAGGAAGTTATCGTGCGACGAGTACGTTGTGGGCGACAGTGGGGACGCTGCTGTAAGTAAAGTGAACGGTTTCTCACAGAAATGGCTAAAAAGGGAAAGGCGGGGTGGCGGCTGTGGACAACGTGTAGGCGAGCGCGTTGATGCTGAGAGCGAGAGCGTGTCAGGTGTTGGGCGCGCCACTTCTCCCGACGCTTCTGTGTCCCGCCATCAGCGCTGTTTCCCGCTACTTTCCTTTTTTAGGTTAGCGGCCCGACGCCACTTCCTGATTTGGTAATCCTGAGAGGGGGTTGTTGTTTTCTCACCTGGTCACTCGACGTCCGCTCTCCCGCCCTTCGCCCCTTTCGGTTATATGGTCGGTCACATGTACGATGATCACTTCCGAAGTAAGTTCCCGAACCCACGACTGTCGGGGTATAAGACCCCCGCCCCAACCGTTATCGAGTCGCCCAGCACACGCTGCCCCTCCTTCTCCCGACCTCTCTACTTCTCTCTCGATGTACCGCCCCTCTGAATCCAACTACAGGTCATGGACTTCCAGCTCGGGGTCGTCCTCAGCACCGTCCTACCCGACGACCTCGCCCGGCCCCATGCCTGGTGCCCCGCATCTCCACCCGGTATCTTTACCCCACCCTAATTCCGCACCGCCCCATGCATTGTCATCGAGCTCCCAATGTATGATTGTTCCTTCTCTGTACCTCTCCTGGCTTTACTTATGCTACATCCAGACCAACCTCCCTTCGAGGGCTCCTCCGGTATCGTCTCTCTCAATCCCCTCCTATCCTCATCATGGACGAGTATTCCCCAACTGTATTACAACGTGGCCAGGGATGTTCGATACATTCGACTCCCACCTAATGCCCCGCCGAACTTTCTCCATGCGCCAGCTGTGCATCCAATCAGCACACACCTCGTACTCACCATCCCCTCGCTCCCACTTTGGTCCACGATCGAAGTTCGAAATCCAGGCGGGGTGACCGTATACGATGTGCTCGTGCACATCCGCAGTGTCCTTGATTGCAGCGTGTCTGCAACAGAGATGGGCATGGTCAGTTCCTTTACTGCCTATGTCTCTGAATGTTTCAGAGCTCGGACGCATGCTGACCCGCGCGAATTTGCGCAGGGTGTGAAGAGGATTGATTTCCTCGGACCAAACATCTTCTTTGCGGGTTTGTCGAGGTCTATGGATGGACGGGACCGGTGGGAGGTACGCTTCGTACCGAGAGCATGAACTAGTGCTTCTCTCCATCGCTACCCTCTCCACTGCATCATGAATGTTCAGGTTCCAATAATTGGAACCTAGGTGCGCCATAGCCTTTTAGCTGGCGACTATGTTATATTTTTTCATCTATAATGGCGCATCACGCCTCACAGTTTCTCGGACATCACGGACGGTCATTATCTCTCACTCGGTCAACTGTCTCCATCTGTATTCTGACTGTAGATTGTCTTTCGCACCTTTCTGGCTATCATTGTGGACTCTGAGGGTATCCATCTGTTGTGTCAGCGCTGTATTTGTTTCGTGCTCTGTCGTATCGTTTGTAGCTATTAGATACTCCATTACGAGTCCTCATTATCATTGGCCGAGTTCCCATCAGGGATACGACCGAGTGAGATGGCACCGCGAGTCGTTCCCGAGCTCACTACAGCTAAACGTTCATCGAGTCGGCGCAACGTTATTATGATCATCGAGCCCGTGAGGGAACATAAGGGCGTGACGCGTCTGTACACTTGCGGCTACACCACGTCTATCGCTCTCGTGGTCGGCATCCCTCGCAACGAGCCAAGCTCAAGTGGTGGGAATGACAGATTAAACTCAGGTCAAGTGGAATCCCTTGGAGACAGGCGTGAGTACCCACGTTAATACATCTTCCTACACAAATACCGAACGGTAACGAAAATAATCCGAAACGGTGAGCCTGACTCGACTTTTTTTTTCCTCCTGGGGCATGTTGAGTAGCGATGGTGCGCAGTAGGGTGTGGTTGTCATAAATTCGTCACGGAGATGGTCGCCTTCTATGAGCTACAGCTGATCCTGCTCGTCTCCTCTTGTCTGGTCTTCCTCCTCCTCGAACGTCACGCATCTTCTCGCCAACGAGCAGCAGCAGCAACAGCAAAAGATCACCATTCAGATTGTCTTGAGAACGGCTGGAGCACCGTTCCCGTGAATGCACTCGCCAAGTTGACGCAGCAATATCTACTCGTGTATGCCCTTGTCATGGGTGAGCTGGGTCTTCAGGTCTAATCTGACGTCTCATCATTCGTTGCTGGTCTCAACGGCACTCGTAAACAGGTGCTGACTGGCTCCAGGGTCCATACGTTTATTCGCTGTACCGTGAACAATATAGGATGCCCGAAAGGATGGTTGCTGTCTTGTTCGTCACTGGCTTCATGTCTGCGGGTATGACTGCCCCATTGGTCGGTGTTTGGGCAGATCAACAGTGCGCATACTTCATGTTCAGTAAGGGCCAAGGGCTAAACACTTTTCTAGCGGCCGTAGGAGGATGTGTCTCGTATTCTGCATCACCTATACCTTTGCATGCCTCTGTATCAATGTGCCCTACCCCCCCATTCTGTTCTTGGGACGCCTCACGGCTGGGGTATCCACGTCCATCCTCTATTCCGCCTTCGAGTCGTGGTTGGTCTCCTCTGCTAACTCTCTGGCGATCCCGTCTTCCGACCTCTCAACCATCTTTGGTCGTGCGACGCTCGTTAACGGGTTCGTCGCTACGGGCGCTGGCATAGTAAGCAACCAACTGGTATCATTCACGAAATCGTTTGCATCACCGTTCATTGCAAGTGGAATGCTGCTCGTCCTTGCGCATGTCGTGATCAAAGCCAAGTGGACAGAGAACTATGGGGGCAGTAGGGGTACGACACTTGGAAGCGTTGACCCGCTACAGTCGAAGCGACTGGGCCAAGCGTGGAAAATCGTGCGCAACGGTGAGTATCGTTACGCGTATGATGTAGGGAACACTGACGGTTGGTTGGCTCACTGCACGCTTGCAGATCCTATCTTGTTGGTGATCGGCTTGACTCAGACGTGCTTTGAAGGTTCGATGTACCTCTTTGTGTTCGTCTGGGTGCCATCATTGCAAGAGGCTTCTCTTTCCTTCCCTACAGTAGCCCTACCCCTTGGGTACATCTTCTCTTCGTTCATGATGTCCATGATGCTTGGCTCGCTCCTGTATACCGCCATCACTTCGTATACTCCTCCGCCCGCTCTGGGTTCGCATGTCGATTCCTCCTTGACCCTCCACGCTAAATTAAGCAGCCTTGTGTGTGCCGTTAGTGCACTGGCACTCGCGCTCAGCACACGTTCAGAGAGCGAGCGTGTGCGTTTTTGGGCATTCTGTGCCTTTGAAGGGTGTGTCGGAATGTACTACCCCGTCCAAGGGATGTTGAGAGGGACCTTGATCTCGAATGAACACCGGGCCACGGTCAGGTTTCGTCTATATTTGTGATTCGCTCCTTTACTCATGTCGTTCCGTTCCCTTTTACAGCTGTCAGCACTGTTCCGTGTCCCGCTGAACGTCTTCGTTGTGGTTTCTCTCATGATGGGAGTCTCGTCCGCCCGGAGTGGTGTCCTTTCTGCAAGCTCGCTGATGTTGGCATTTTCAGCGCTCATGACCGCCTTCGTGGTCGTTCCAAAAGTGGATGACACAACGAGCCCAGAGACAAATGTCCGGCCAGCATGATGCACGAAGAACCACGATCGGTATCAGTCCCGCGATGGTACACCTACGAGCCCTGCGGGTTTGTCGTTCTGAGGCCTCCCCGCTATTCCAAATTTGAACGTGTATCATATCAGCTCTTGCCTCTCGTATATCTATAGATTTTTTTAATGGGATTCGGCAAGACCGTTCGTGTTACTTTCGAGTTTCAGACGAGATGGGTCACGCTGAAGGTGCGACGACCGTCTACAGACGTTTCAGAGCGATCTAGTGCGGAGTACGCGTTGGATCGCTCTGCGTTTGAGAGGTTTCTGAGCTGGGAAGTGTTGGTTTGGAAGAAAAATGAGTGTTCAACGACGACACGACTTGGGAGCACACCAAGGATTCATCAGCCTTGGCCATGAAACGGAGTACCCAACCGCAAATGCGGTTATCATGCGCGCTTACAGCTGGACCAAAGAGAACAACGTGCAAGATGTAGTCAAGATTGTTTACTTCCAATCGACGTAAGATACTCTCCCTTGGTCGCATTGTATGCCGGTGAGTTACTAACTCGTCGGAATGCTCGCCAGGTCAAACTGTATATTCCGCATTGCTCCGCCAAAAGAATACATTCTCCATTCGTAGTGGTATAACGAAAACACAATACCTTTCCTACATTTAGATTGATTGTCACGATCAAGGGCAAAGTGCGCAATCCGACCAAAGATCGTACCCTCAGAAGGAGCGTAGACGCGGCGGAAGCACGCTTCTCAGCTGTGGAGAAACGTCATCTACTCGATTACATTTACTTGGAGACACCAAACACTCACCATCATAGCGCCAGGGCAATCTTGGTGGTCTATCCCGCAGCTCGTGCAGATGTGGTCGTCGCAGAAAGGACACCGTTCGATCACGTCGTATTCCGGGTTACTGACGCAATTGCAGCAAAACCATTTGAAGCAGCTCAGACATGTCGTTCCGCGCCCGGAAGCATGACAGTCGGTGCAGCTCCAGGTTACGCAAAACCACATCGTGTGGTCAAGACCACCAGCTTCGAACGTTCCGTTTCCGTTTGATTGTCTGTAGGGAGCTCTTCCTCCTCTTGACAGTCCTTACATAGGCCGCCTTGCAGCTCCTACACAAATCAATATAATCTGTACATTCTTCGAGGCCAACGCAGTAGTTAGCTCCACAACGGGGACAGGATGCGAGAAAGGGATCGATGGTGGACTTATTCCTGATCGTAGAACAGGTGTCACAGATCCAAACAAGCTCACAGGCACAGCGGTTACCCGGACTCTGATCGAGGCACTCGGGGTAGTGGGCAGCACGAAGATTAAACTGCGTCATAAACGGTGTTTGGGACGGACAGCGATCAGGCTCCGTATCTTCCACGCTATTGCGGCACCGAGCCCAACCCTGTGCCAATGCATAAAAGCTGCAAAAGCCGCATAGGCTAGGCTTTGGCGGATGCGATCACGATGGTCTCGCAGCCCCACTCGCCTTCGTGGGATAGATAGTTCGGCTAGTTCCTTGCCCAGCCGCGGCACGTCGGTCCGTGGCATGCGACTTCAGCGTCGCATTCGACACAACTGATCAAAAGGCGATTACAGAGTGGACAAGTGAACAAGTTGACCTGGAGGAAACTAGTAGTGTCACTTATGACGTTGTGTTCGAGTAAACGGTCCCTGAGGATCTAGTGGTGATGGTTGAATGAGCCATCTAGTTTGATATAGGTAAAATACTTACTTGTACCCTTCGCAAGACATGGTTTGCATATTCTTGGAGTTCGTTTACGGCGGGTGGAACGGCGTCCGAATCCGACGTCTGGACAGTCTTAATATCGATATCGTACTGGGTAGAAGAGGGAGTAGACACTGAGAGAAAGATCTTCGAAATTTCGAAGAGGTCGTTGGACGGTTGAAAGCAGAGACGTTGCCCATTGATTTTGGGGGTGGGCTTTGAATCATCAATGATATTGAGCAAACAGAAGCTCTAAGAATGGTTTTCTCCAAGGAGGCGTAGGCTTTGACCTGGAGCTTTGGTGTGGCCCGTTGTCCACTTTGAGAGACGTGATGATCGGGATATTCATTTCGTTGTCCATCGCGTGGCACTGATAGGAGAAGAGGAGAAGAGGCTCTGATCGCCTGACTCAAATGGTCATTTGAAAGCTAACTCCGCGTGCGCACGTAAAATATGCATAAGCAGAGGTCATAACAGAGCGAACTACCGTGGGCAGGCCTCGTACTCCTGTAGACAACCGTAAATCCACGAAAAGGGACAAGGTAAGGAAGGTGATTCTACGCATGAATGGCACTGGGTGATCTGTGTTCACGGTTCAACTTGTGGAGGCACCTTTGCCTTCTGTTTACGTGGTTATCGGTCAATGGTATAACCAAGATCATGACGACGTACATGGTTTGGAGTCCACTATTCAGCCCATAATGAGCTGCTGGACGTTGGTTGTAGCATGGTGTCGGCAGGGGCCATGGGTCACTTGACTAGGCTGAATATTCAATCGGAGTTCGAACATCACTTTGACCTTTACCTCTCCTCCGAATTTTTTTTTTCTCTGTTCTCTTCAAATGGATGTCGATATGAAGGCCAAGGAAGACCGCGACTACGACCGCGACAGAGACAGAGAGAGAGACCGCGACCGCGACCGTGATCGCAGGGATCGTGACCGCGACAGAGACAGAGACAGAGGGAGGGACTCGGGTACGTTCACCCCATTGTTTTTGAGTGATTTTTTTTACTTATAATTTACTGTCTGTCTTCTCTAGGTCGCAATAGGCGTAATGACCACTGGGAGCCTGAAGAAAGGCGTAACGGCGAGGTCAGTTTTTTGTTTCACGCTCTGAAGAGTATGTAGTTATCTACTCGATTTCCGACTTTAGCGCCGCAGGCGCTCTCGAAGTCGCACGCGCTCTAGGTCCCCTCGCAGGCCCTCCACTTCACCACGCGACCGTAGGCACTCCCGTCGCTCACGGTCTCGGACCCGCTCGCGAAGTCCATCACGCACTCGTTCGCGTAGTCGTGATCGCAAGCCTGCTGACCCATTCGCTCGTTCTCTCGGCGGGCCCATGAATGCAGACCATGAAGAAGCAGTCGAATTTGCGAAGATCAGCAAGAGAGAAAACCGGGTTTATGTTGGCAATCTCAGCTATGACGTCAAGTACCGTGATCTTATGGAATTCATGAGGGGAGGTGGGTGGGGGAATCTCAGATAGATATTTTTTCTTTGCGCGGGAAAGGGGGTATGCAAAGGCATTCCCCCTGCCTTTTTCCAAAACAAGCGAGCTTTAGCAGGATGGATTTGCGTGCGGTAACCGAGGCCGCCAAGCTCGTTCGTTTTAGAAAAAGGCAAGGGGATGCCCTTGTGCGAGTCCGAGCTGATGAAGGAGAGTGGAGGAGTGGTTGTGCTGGTAGCGGCCCTCCGCTGTTTTTTCTTCCCGGTTTCGCCGTTGTTGGGTGGTTGGAATGATTGAGAGGATATTGATGGGAGTTTTCTTTTGGGGTTCAATAGCTGGGGAGGTCCTCTTCGCCGAAGTATTGATCACACCCACTGGAGTTTCTAAGGGATGCGGGTATGCACTTTTGTTTGGGATACGATTTCATGCTTACCTGCAACCTAGTATCGTCGAGTTTGCATCTTCGGAAGACTGTCAGAGAGCTATCCGGGAGCTCTCAGAAGTACCCCTCCTAGGTCGTCCGGTGTTTATACGTGAGGTAAGTTGTCGGGCTCAGTAATGTTGCTACTTAACTCATCAATGGTTTAGGACCGCGAAAACGAATCACGATTTGGTGCTACACCTGTTCCAGGAAAAATTGGTATGGCGATGGCTGGACAAGGGCTTCATGCGCAGCCGCCGCCACGCCCTCCTCATCACAATTATTTCGGCACCCATCAGAATCCGGGCAATCAACTATACGTTGGCAACGTCAGTTTGACTTTCTCCAATGATGACGTCTGCTTACATCGTAATCAGTTGCCATACCAAGCAGGTTGGCAAGACTTGAAAGATCTGTTCCGAGCGGCTGGGAATATCATCCGGGCTGACATCAACATTGGTGCTGACGGCCGTCCCAAAGGCTCTGGCACGGTAGTATTTGAAACACAAAAGGACGCTCAGCAAGCCATTAGTGCGTCGTGTTGTTTCATTCGTCGACAAGTAATCTTGAAATACTATAGGTATGTATAACGGCTTTGACTGGTATGGCCGTACTCTAGAAGTCCGCGAAGTAACTAGGCTCTGGTTATTTCCTAATTATATTTACTCATCGCACATGCCTTTCAGGACCGTTATGCCGGCCTTTCTGGCCCAGGTGCGTTCCGTGGCGGGCTCCGTGGCTTTGGGGGTGGTCGTGGACTACGTGGCGGCTTCCGTGGCGGCTTCCGTGGTGGTGGCGGCTTCAGAGGTGGATACACGCCGCAAGGACCCGGACGTGACTTTTCGAGCCAGGATATCTATGCGGACTACCCAGGACCTGATGGTGGTCACGGTGGTCTTCGTATGGATAGTTATGGTAGTGGTTACGGTGGTGGTGGCGGTGGTGGTGGCGGTGGTGGTGGTGGTGGTGGTGGTGGTTATGGCTACATCGAACCTGAGCCAAGCCAACAAATCATGGTTCGCAATGTGAGTCCTTCCTTGGGTTGTTGAGTGAGTGTGCGGGCCTCTAATCTATACCTAAGTTGCCATGGTCGACCGCCAATGAAGACTTGGTCGAGTTGTTTGAGACCACGGGACAAGTCGAGCTTGCGGAGATACTCTTCGACGGGACGAGATCGAAGGGATGTGGTGTCGTCCAATTTGCCCAGGTAACTGAGGCCGAGACTGCCATCGGTACGCCATAGCTTTTGTCCTGAGGACAGCTGCGTGTCTAACCAGTCTTTTTGCAGCCAAATTCCAGCAATATATGTACGGTGGTCGGCCGTTGGATGTTCGTTTCAACGATCGCTGGCACACTTTTTCGCCCACGGCTGCCAAGGGTGGCCAGGTGATGCCTATGCAACCCGACATGTAGTTTGCCGTTCGCTCTATCCAATTGCACACGACTCGGAAACGGTCTTGTGTCCTCGTATTCGTCCATTCGACAAAAAAAGAGGATCTACTCAGGATGTGCATTGTCGATACATTTCTGTGCTTCACTCGTGCTTTTCTTGATGCTGGTTTTTCGTTTTTCCTCTTCGTGGTAATTTCGATGTTGAGTAGTACTGCACTTGCGTAAGTGAACAGCGTTTAGTTGACCATTCTACCTTGCCGGAAACTTGTGTGGGTGTTTGGGGTGTGGTACGCGGTGAGCTCAGATTTCATTTTCTGACGTGCTTTTTCGCTTGGCATATAGAATTTCGGGAGGTGAGCCCGACAAGTCTTGAGTGTGGCTTGTGCCTGAGTCTGGGGTTTACGGGGAAGAAGGTTCATACTTTCTGGCCCTTGCACCACGCGAAAAAGATAATCAAAACTCTTTACTGAAATGGTCCAACATAAACGTTACAGGTTAATGAGAACAACGAAGACGACCCGCCCTTCGACCCCGTATACACGACAAGAGGTCGCCAAGGGGTCATTACTGTAAAGAAAAAGAAAGTAATCCATCTAACCCGTAACTTTATCCTCGCAAAATTCCCCATGTCTAGGCGGGGGACGCGCTCAGCCTCTATAACTCATAAATAGCTCTTGCCTTCTTCCCCGTTCTTGTTCCCGTTCCCATTCCCGTTCCCGTTCCCGTTCCCGTTCCCGACGGTCTCGTGCCCGGCTGCGGTTGTCATCCCTTGACTCGTCTCCCCGACGAGGTATAACATGTGATCCACCACCTCTGATGGCGTCGCCAAATGCCAACTCGCCAACGTTCGCTTCGTACTGGGACCCACGGACGTCGTGAAGACCGCATCGGGCGTAATGGCCAGTTCGACGTCTGGCCGGTCGACATTGCCATTGTCGACGAGAGTGATCGACAAGGGCGCTTCAAACTGGACTTTGCCGGTGACGTCGGATGAAAAGATGTGCAGGGCTCGGAACATGTCTTCGTCAGTCTAGCAAAAGCGACGGGAAACGTAAGAGTCAGACATCGATGGCGGGTGTCATCTCGAGGGGCTCTATCCCACCTTGTCGTCACCCGCACAAAAGATGAACTCCGCATCGGGGTTCATGTACAGAATCCGCTTGACGATCTCGCCCTATTTTGGAGCATGGGACGAAAATCTGAAAAAGGCTTGGACGATCTCGGGAGGATTAGGGACGGACCTTGTTCACGGCCAACGGGCGGACTTCCAGATTCTTCTTCCCGACGAGCACTTCGATGGGACGTTTATGCGCCAAGTTGTTCTCCAGCAAGTCGTGGCACTGTCTGCACTGGAACAATCTGCAACTCGACCGTCAGCGTTCGCCCGGAAAGGAGGACCAGCGAAAAAAATAAAATAAAGAAGAGAACAACTCACCCCCATTCGGGGTCACTTGCACGGTAATGCCACGTAATAGAGCTCTTCTTAACCTCGATATGACTCCCCGTCGTTCTCTCCGTGTAGTATTTAAAGATCTCCGCCACCTCGTCCATCCATCCCATATCTAACTGTTCCGTAAAGTTGACCCAGATTTCTTCGTCATCCGTGGCTGGGCTTAGGGCAGCATTCCCGTTCCCATTGCCGTTGGAAGGGTTGCGAATGAATCCACCATGTTCGGCGCTCATACCGAGGTGTTTGACGTGTCCCAAGTGCTGCTCCAGGAAGGCTTGGTCACGACCAGAGACAATGTACACGACGTTGCGAGGGTCAGCGGCGAGCGTCGAAAGCGCGTTCAGCGCATCAAATGAAGGAACCGCCATCGGCGGCGTCTTGACGATAGGCGTGAGGGTACCCTAGACACCAAACGTCACCTTTCTCTTCCAACGTCACGACAGCTCGTGGCCCGAGACCATTAGACGGTACGCACATCGTAATCAAACAAAAGTAGGCGCTTGGCTGCCTTTTCGTACTTGTCTTTGATGACCTCTTTAGGGAGGTAGGGCGTACTACGCGTACTTGTCTGTCCGTTGATCTGGGAGAGGAGCATCTTGACCAGCACAGCGGCCCATGTGTGAGAGGTGTGGGTAGTTACGACTTTGTACAGCGCGGCATGCCGTTCCGCTTTGGAGGAAGAGGACATGAGGAGACCGGTATTTATCGCCGCAGCGACTTCCTACTCGAATGACGACTGGTTCGAATAACTTCACAATGTTGATACGAACATACGCACCCCGAGAGCCCATGGGTTAACTTGTAATGCCTGGCCCATGTGCTGACTGATGCCCATGAACTCGCTCAAGACGAGTGGCGACCGTTTCGTGCGTTCCTGCGCAATGACAAACTCCATCGAGGTCGTGTTCATGCCATCACGTAGTGGCGTGATCACACCCAAATCTGCAACGGAAAGAAGAGCATAGAATTCATCTTTTTTGAGTGTTTGGTGACTACACGAAGCGCAAACGGGTCAGCGCGGCTCTCGGTGTAAGATGTGATAGGAGCATAAACGCATATGAGAAGAACATACTAATGATGAACGGGTATGAAATCCAGACTTCCGTACTCTCCATTGATATGTGCAACTAGCTCCGATATTTGACGTTCCAATTTGGGAGAATCTGTGAGTGAGGGCGACGTCACTTGGATGAGTACGACTTGGCCTTGCCATTCGGGGTAATCATGAAGGAGTTTCTCGAACGCACGAAGCTATATCACACATGCGCCAAGAGCACGTCAGATCCGAGTAAGGAAGGGCACAAACGCGAGAATTTCATCCCGAAACGACGACATACCTTCTGCAAAACTCCCTTGACGACATCCAGCTTGTCCCTACCCACGATGATCTTCTTATCGGCATACAACGTGCGGAGGGCCTCTAACTTGGGTTGGACACCTGGTCGTAATGTGTCCCTCGCGACACGTTCAGCGTCGATACCAACCGGACAATGAGAGATGGCAACGGTCCGACCCTGTACGTCGATGCCCACAAACTTGTTATCGGAGGTGTTGGATGATTTATTGCGGTCGGTGTGGGCGGAGAATGCATGCGTACTAGTGCTGAGAATGGAGGAAGTAGTTGATGGAGTGGATCCGGAAACAGAACGGGTAGTTGTTTCGTATCCACAGACACGAACACAGGTAGATGTGAAGTGACGGGTGTACGAATATGTTTGGAAACAGACTAGGTCGGCACCGAGCATCCCTTCAAGAATCTCGTTGCGGCCTAGCCCATTCGTGAGACCTAACAAGGCGGAGGAAGCTGGCAAACAACTTACGTGGTAAGCATCTGAATACTTCGGAGCTTGGGAATGGGGTGTGGACGAAGAGCCCGATGAATCTGGGGACGGACAGCATCAGGTTTAATGCGCAAATGAGATGGACATGGACTCACGCGTCGATCCCTCTCTCACTCGTTTTGTTGCGCAAAATCTTTGGTACGAGGAGAAGGTGGTAGTCATGTACCCAAACAAGATCGCCCGGCTTGAGTATGGCAGCGATACGCTCGGCGAACGCTTGATTTGCCTAAATACGAAGATGAATAGCCAAGTAAGAGAGAGGTAGCGATAAGGTTAACGTACCTGTTCGTAGTGCACCCAGTGCTTATCCGCCGATGCATATTCTGTAGCAACGTCCTGCCAGAGCAGATAGTGGAACAGCGGCCAAAGTGCTTTAAACGCGGTCAATGTCAGCATGTCACACGATGTATGAAAGACGGAGGTAAAGAGACGGGTAATGACGTTAACCCTTATCTATGCGACACCAGAACCATAAAGTGCCTCGTATGGGGCACAGTTTGTTGTGCAACGAGTGTGGTCCTGATTTGTGTCATCATACCGGAATGGAACCGTTCGGAAGATATGAGATCAAGCGATCAACGGCCACCGGAGCGCCTATCAACCGGACGCCGAATCACGCGATGAAACGGATTCACTCACTCGTTTTACAATACCCATCGTAATGTCCATGTGCGACCTTATCTTCAAGCCAAACTGGAACATACTCGAGCTTGCCTTTGTTTCCCTCGATGCCCTGGCCCTGGCCATCTTCGTCGTACCCGGCCAATTCCGCCACCAGTGCTTCCCTGTCGGCTTGGGAAACGAGGTGACTCGGAATGCTGTGCTCCTCATCACCAGTGCCTCCGTTGTTCTCCTTGGCAGATGCAGCGCCCACAGAAGGAAGTGAGAGGATGTCACCGGTCCAACCTAGGATGAGCTGGTCGTGAGTGGCAGAGAGGGAGCGAATACCCGAGATCATAGCCGCATGGCCGTATCTGGGTGCAAGCTTCCAGCGCGCGGATGGAACGAAAGGCTGCTGAGAGTGCTCGGCCTGGGCAGTATCTCCTGTCGGGCTAGCAGGGACGTCCCCATAGTGGGTGGGCGGGGACGGAGGAGGGCTGAGGACGCCTGCGGCAGCTGGGGACGTGGGGGAGATGAGGGAGGGGGTAACGGGGAGGTAGTGACAGACGTGGACGATCCTGCCCGAGAGCTGTACGCCATGAGCCTTGCGGGTCTCTTCGAGCGCGCGTACCTGCTCGCGGACGGCATCGAGAGAGATGTCGTCGCCTGCGCGCGTGTACGGCTCGTGAAAGGAGTCCATGAGTGTAGCAGAGAGGGAGAGAGGAGGAAGGAGGAGGGCTTATAAGCACAATGGGAATTAGATTATCTGCGGAATCGAGAAACGATTTGGGATAACGGTGGATGATTTGACCGTGGCGTGCTGGATTAGGTCAGGTCTACAAATTGGACGCTAGCGAGCACCAGCCCAGGAAGGCCGTGCGGAATGGTGACTTGAGCAGTCAGCGACGCTGGCCGCGGTGGTCGTGGCTGTCGCTCACGTTGCCCATCCAGTCCGAGTCGCCCGCTGAACATGCCGGGCAATGTCCGGGCCAGCCATCCCCGACGTCCCGTATCAGTCACTCACGTCTCTCCGACTTGACGCGTATTCCGGTCGGTAACGCGCACGAATTCCGTCCCGAGAACCTCCTGACTGCTGTCCCTAGACCAACCGCTCTCTCTGGTGGTCGAGCACGTGGTCCTCCCCAAATGGATCGTCATCGCCTCGAGGTCGCGTTGTAGTCAAACTAGCAACGTTCCCTTCAACTTTCGAAAGCATCTTCCTCTGAATCCGATTATCGTCCCCGCGAGCCATTCGATAGCTCGTTGGCATGCATTTCCTCCTTCCTGCCTTTCTTCGCAAAGATTCCAAAGCCTCTCTCGTCAATGACCTTTTGAAGATTGCACACGACGATACCCTCAGCGACAAGGTCAGTTCACCACCGCTCCCGTCCCTCCCCACACCTGACCATTCGCGCGCCATCACCCAGGACATCTTCAACGTCGTCGTAATCGGCCAAACAGGCGTCGGCGTCAGCTCTCTTATCAACACAATCACGGGCATCTCCCAAGCACCTGTCTCCACTGACGTTAGTCCTTGCACCAAATCATTCACTGCCTACCCTTTCACACTCAACGGTCGCTCCTTCCGACTTATCGACTCGCCTGGTTTTGGCTCCTTCAAATGTCCCACTTCCACCATCACTAAAGCCCTCCGAGAATTCGACACCCAGTTCGGTATTGACCTCGTCGTGAATTGCTTGCGTGGTACACGCGGAGACGCGAATGCGGGTCATCAAAACTATGCCGCGATACGATCTGCAGTTTCGGATGACGTCCCTATCGTCGCAGTGATAACATGTCTGGAAAGATATAGTGAGACGATGGATCATTGGTGGTCAACCAACCAAGCCGATCTGAAAGCAAGGCGGATGGTATTTGCTGACCATGCCTGCGTCACGACGTTGGATGCTTCGACTACCTGCGATACCATGTTCAAGGATAGACTCTCCGAGTCAGAAAAGGTAGCGAAACAGCTCATTATGAGGAACTCCTGGGCTGAGAAAAGAGGCGTTGGGAGATGGACTCGTCGAGGAGACATGCTTCCTGGAAATTAATGAGACATGCGTAAGTCACTCCGGTTGGTGTGTCCTTGATGAGCACTCTCACCAGCCTTCTGGCAGTGGCGCTGTGCGATAGACATGGAGTGAAGCACGTTTACGGAGAACCCGTGGAGAGCTCCTGCGTTGTGTATGTAGGATAGATGGATAGAACGTTCGTTTCTGGAATGTCGGCGCAATCTGAGCGTATCAATTATCATCAGACCCTTACACTGTGTTCAACTCCGTACTTTCATAGCAAAATCATACCGACGCTAGCGTAGCGCCGTCTGTACCTGGGACGACTAGCACCGCGTCTTCAACACGTAAAATACTGGCTCTTCTGTTTGATCGAGCTACTTCTCTCAGGACGAAAGTCAGAACACGAGGAAGCCCTGCGACCGACCACGCGAGCACTCTTCGAAGCCGAAAGAGGGGCGATAACTCACCTGGAGCCTCCCTTACGCCAAATCATGGCAACGATACGAACCAAGGAACGGAGAGGCGATACGGCACTTGCGCCGCGGGGTATACATCATGTCGTTGCCTCGATGGGATAAGGGTGGGGAATCAGCACGGGATGGGGGCCCACCGCAAAGCATGCACTCAGCGCGGTGCGGCACGCTTTCCATGAGGCGTCCTTCGTCTTGCTGGGAACGCCTTCTTAAAAGACCCCTACTCTAAAGGCCAGAACGCCGCTGTCGAGCTTTAAACAACTCTCTTCCAATCACTGCGTGTGTGTTCCAACCTCCCCCGCCTCCAGAATGGCGTCGGCCAAATTCTTCGCACCCACCAAGCTCTTCACTGAAACGCCTGTGTTCAGTCGGTTACGCGGGTTGAAGCCATTCGAAGCCAAATCCCCGACAATGCCCATGCCAGTAGACAACGTGAGTGTTTTTTTTCGGGCGCCATTCTCCGGTATTTTTAGGATATGTGTCGTTTATACAACCTTTTTGAAAGGGCGACCGGGTGCACGTTATTGTCGTCTTTGGACGTACTGGGATGGGTACCAGCTCCCTCGTGAACCTGATCCTCGGGCGCGAAGACGCACCTTTCAGCACCGACATGCATCCTTGTACACTGGCACCGGCTGCGTACAGGGTGGACATCAACGGACATGCGTTCGATATTTATGATATCCCCGGATTCGGGAATGACTATGCCCCTGAAAAGACCATCGGCGACCTCTACACCGAGCGTGGTATCGACCTCCTCATATACTGTCTGAGACCGAAAGAGGGCATTGCCAAGAAGATTTACAACGCTGTTCGATCTGCCGTGCCGGAGAGAGTGCCTATGGTTGGCGTCGTGACGGCTCTCGAGAAATACGGCGAGTCAATGGAGGACTGGTGGTCGGGGACGAGAAAGAACGGTGACATGCTCTTATCAAGAGGCTTGAAATTCGTCGATCACGCATGCGTGACGACCTTGTCTCGGGAAGATGTCTCGTACAACATGGATTTGTACGAACGACGGTATCAGTCGACGCAGGCCGTCAGGAGCCTCATTTGGAGGAACTGCAATGGAACGAAGCGGGTCACGTACGTGAAGAGCGCGGGATATCTCCCTGACCTACCGTACGTTCGATGACTCTGCGCAAAGGTTTTTTTTTCTTTCCTAATTTCCACTGTTTCTGTACGATTACAACTATTAGCCAGTAGGCAGCGCCGTTAGCTGTATGTTCATGACGGTATACCCAAACGCCCCTACCTTTTTGCTTTATGTCCGACATTTATAGCTTACGCTCGTTTTCCATAGTTCCTCCTTTGTTCATCGTTCGTTTGACACAGACCTCCTACAGCTGATGGCGGAATACTTCACACAAGCACAAGGTGCTCAGTAAAAAATTTCCGGCTTCTTGATGGAGGGGCCAGAATGCACTCCAAGGCCTACACGTCCCACTGCGTGATGGCGTCAAGGTTGAAGGACGGAAATTACATAACGTTCCCGTATGTTCAGTTGGACGCTCTCTAGAACTCGCAAGGATGTGTTTGACACTTTACCAAAATAAAGCACGTCCATAAACCATGTATGCCACGTTTTCGAAATGCACAGCGAAAGCTAAATGTTTCGTATCTGCATCCCTATCAAAAGCGTGATTGTCCAGGAGGTTTGAACAGACAAAACGAGAGGGTACTGTATGTGGGATCAGGGGTGCGTTGGTAGTAGCCCCAACAATAGCGTTCACATGCAAGCTTAGCCCTGGAAAGCAGTGCAGAGAAATTGTGTCCTGCGCTGCCACATTTCTTGCAAGGTCAGTCTTTGAACATGTCCACAGTACTTGTTCCGATGTGTTAGCAGACACAACCTATCGTCGAATACCCGTGTCATTCATCGATCGCTTCAGATACTGCCAAAGTGGGTTTACCGTTCTTGGAGCACTTTCCGATGTAGTCTTGGCATTTGATTTCATTCTGCCAAGAGAGGAGACCACCTCCTGTGGAGAAAGCTACGACCAATGATCGTTCTTCCACTTGTTCAGGAAATGACAACCCATCTATCCACACCAGGCGTCGTAGATGCCAGGGGGGTGACAGGGGCCAGGACGACGGAGCTCTTGACGAAGTACATGGTTATGACATGTGAGCAGGTAGATATATGAGACGGGCTCAAGTTTGAGAGCGGAGATGGACGTTGAAGTTGTCGAGCAGCCATTTCCAGATTCAGCAACAGTGCTTTAGGGCTGCGGCAGGTTGTGTGACATAGTGGCTATCAATATCCCATCCTGGATCGCCATCGATGCAGATCTATACTGACCTCAATTAGTGACTTTCCCTCAAAGATGGGTTGGCTAGCTGGACTCGCCCAACTACGTTCATTTGCATTCAGTTTCGACCACTGTTCCAAATTTGTGAATCAACAAACACTTGTTTGTGTGATCCCCTCTTCGAACATCTGGACTTGACAGCACGCAGAGAATCCGCGCCCCTGACTACGCACCAATCAGTAATGATACTTCAGAGGTGTTTGGTTCAAATTACCTGGCTGCCTTGGATTTGTATCCGTCGCTACTCGTTACGTTCAGGATGGTGCCATATTCCTCCTGGGGATCGTCAACAGACCTCCTACAGTTTAGAAAGGCGACACTCTACCATTTGTTACATCGTCAACTCAGAATGCGACTATTCATACAACATAGCCATTAGCCATTCTGAATCTAATCTCTGGAATAGCCATCAAGACCGGACGGCCGAAGAGCATACATGTGAAGGACAGTCTCCTGGTGAAAAACGAGTCAACATAAATAATTGCAGTCGTAGAGACCAACTCGTGTGCGACCATCATGAGGAAGGCACTGTTATTGATGGTGGCAGTGGTCGTCATAGTTGCACAGATCAAAGGATAGATTAATTTGTGGGTGCGACAAGTCGACCCAGACCGTGAGGGGCACGACTGACCACGCGAATGGATGTCCCAGAATCTTTGGTCGAACAATACCACACGCGAAAAGGGCACAGAATGTAAGACCATTCGATTGCTTCGAAGACAGGTTCAACGACATCACAGGTCATGAAGAATTGGGATACGTCGAGCGCTGTCCTCGTAGTCGCGGCCATATATTGGCATTGTTTCTTCATCGTTCCCGCGTAAACCTCGACCGCACAGAGACCCGGTATTAACTGAATGGTATGGACATGAGTATGATCTCAGTGCTCTCGGGTGATTACTTGACATTTTCCTGGAATGTGTTTACCATGAGGCAAGTATGAGATTAGCCGATGCAAGCGGCGTTAGCCTCTACACTTCACCTGGCCATCCCAACCAGGTGGTGGCACCCGGCGTCTTGCTTGCTATCACTCATGGCCCACACTGAGCCTCGCCCCATATCCAACCATGAGTCGCCCGACACACTCTAGCCGAGTAGTTCAACACGTCGGACGTCCACCGCAGGTAAGTCAGTCAACATTCTTCACCTCCGTCCTCTGATGCTCACCTTCCCAAAGGGCCCTAAACCATACGTCGTCGTAATCTTCGGTCGTACCGGGGTCGGAGTCAGTTCCCTCGTAAACCTCATCACAGGACATCCCATCAGCAAAGACCACCCAAACGCCAAACCTTCCACCTGGAGACTCGATCCTTATCACCCCATAAGACTTCCAGGATCCGAAAAACAGTTCTGTTTGTACGAAGTCCCTGGGTTTTGTGGGGAAAATTTTGGAAGCGACAATCCTAGAGGCAATACGCCAGATAGACCGGAAAATGGGGATCGACCTGTTCATATATTGCCTTCGGAAACAAAAGACGACGGTCATGCCAAAGGTCGTGCGTCGCATTCGGGAGAGCATTGCAGAATCAGCCGTCCCCATGATAGCCGTTGTCACAGAGCTGGAACGGTTTAGGCAAGAGGATGGAACGGAAGACTGGTGGGATGCACTACTCGAAGATGGTTTTACGAATGGTACGTTTATTGAGCGAATGTGCTTTGGGGGGTATGATACATTCGATGCCCACGCGTGCGTCACAACGTTGCCTTGGAGAGAGGTCGATCTCGTACAGACGCTGCGAAAAAGAAGAGAGAGATCGGAGGAACAAATCCGGCGATTAATTCTGGAGCAATGCGGGGGACATAAGAGAAGAGGTGAGTGATAGTACGAAGAGGGCTGGGTTCGGCATGTTGAGAGATCTATCTGTAGCATCAGATTCACCCGAACTACCTTCGCGTTGCCGCTGTCTATCCTTTTGTTTACCGTCACGGTACCTGGGCTTTACAGTAACGTGGGCCTAAAGTGTGTCGGTGCCGTGGATGTCTCTCGGAAGTAAACATTTTAGGTTACACGCCTCGTCCTACGCACGACAGCCTATAAGACATGTAGCTTTCAAGGGGAGGGACCAAAAGAGTTGTTTTGGGTGATACAAACATGCGAAGATCCGGGGTAAGGGCTGAAAGTCGGGAACTACACGCTCTCGAGTGAAACAAATCAAGCGATAGCAGGGTGAAAACAAGTTATCCTGCAAGGCCGAAAAATAAGCTTGGATGCAGAAATGAGGTGTAAAAACAATCAATCTGGAGATCGTCAGGAGGCCCGTGATCTGCTGTGAACCTTATGAGCAGACAGGTGCTGGATGATGAGGGAGTGTAGTTGTTTGGTAGATTCCTCCTTCTCCCTTCTTGTCAGGCAGACGTGGTCCGTGACAGCGGTAAGACTGGGGAAGTGCTTTTTATTTTCTTCCCACCAACCAGTGTTCGGCTTCGGTGCGATATGATTGATGACGACAAGAACCGGAATGTTGCCATCGCCATGCTTCTTCCACTTTTTCTGCAAGTACTCCGCAGTCTGCTTTACTTGCGCCGGGAAATCTTCCATGCAGATGATAGCGAGGCTCACAGGCACACGCGGAAATTCGAGAGGGGATTTGGCATTGTAATTGAAGCCTGGAATATCATAAAGCGTGATAGGGACGATCTTTCCCGCATCTCTGAGTTCAATTTGATAGGAGGCCATCTTCCTCGTGCACCGTGTTGTGTCGTTTGAGACCCGGGCAACGTCTTTGCCTGCAATCAGGTTGACGACAGAGCTGACACCACCGCCCATTGGACCCAGTACCATAACGTTTGGCAGATTGGAATGATTGGGTACATTGGATGTGCTGGCTGTAGCACCGTCGCCGTCGTCCATCAACATCGACTGCACAGGTTTAAGCAAAGGGAGGCGGTTCTCCTACTCATACGAACCTGTCTATGATGACACATTCTTGCTAGAGCTTGGTAATTTACGAGCCGGATACCGGTTGAAAAAAAGGATGATTCGAGAGTCAGGAGGTGCAGTACGGTGAGCACGCCGCGCGTGGGGCGGGAGAGCTGCCTGGTTTTTGCGGCATGGTGGCAGCAGTGCTTTAGAAATAATAGTGTTACTCACCATGCTCGTGGCTTTCATGAAGAACGGAAATTGGCTATTTGCTCTTCAATTTTTGCCATTGGCCATAACCCACAGTTAATGTCCATATCGAAGATGCGGATGAGGCATAGGACGTTGCTTGGCTATTCCACATGGATAATCCAAAACTCAGAGCCCCGTAATTAGTGCAAATCCGGCAAAACCCGGGTTTTTTTTGCAGCGTGGACTAACACTACAGTTTGGGTACAGAAGTTTTACACAGCGGGTATGCTAAAGCAAAGCAAAACAGCCTAGACAGAAATCGACGATACGTATTATGCACCGAGATGTACGTATAAGATACGTTGTTCAAACGGTATGCCCGTCATTGTCCTCATCGTCTTATTCAGCGCAAATGCTGCACGTGTGTGATCCAGACGACCAGACTCGTCCTTAATGTTCTCATAGAACATTGACGTTATCTTGCTAGCCTTACCGTCGTCCACTGCCCACATCGTTCCGATGACAGAATGGAACCCGGCGAACTGCATCGCCGACGCGAGATGGATCACTTCGTCTGGACTGTCCTCGTCTCCGACAGTCGTATGGCAGGCAGAGAGATATGCAAATTGCGCATTATCCAGCTTGCACTGAATGATGCGCTCGATCGTGAAGTGTCCATCCTGGAGAATAAATGCGGATTCGAAAGGCTGCTTCCGATTTGGGAGACCATGACATGCAAGGTGCACCCATTCGTTCGTCTCAAATGCGTTAGAGACCCGGGCGATGCATGATTCCGAACCCTCGATGCGCGTAAAGGTCGCGAGACCCTCAACGCGCTGACCGACGATGGTCAGTTCCGCGCCTACGGAAACGAGTTCACCCTCCCCGTTTCCTTTCGCTTGACCGATGGCAACCAGGTGCTTCTCTTCGGTTACAGAATTTGACGGACTGGGCCGTCTAGCACGAACGAGGGTGGCAAGGGTGGGGGTGTAAGATGAGATGTAGAGATTGGCAAGATTCTGCTGACCCTTCCTATATGGACCAGCGGCGTGTAAGGGGAGAAGAGAGAACTCTGCGGTGGGGCACCACCAGATGCGGGAGTGGCGAGGCTGTATTGTCAGGAGGAAGTCGACGATGGGGGAAACAACATCATCCCAGAGTCCCCGCAAGAACTTGGCAAAGTCTCTCGTCATGTTCATCACCTTTGCACGCATAGCCAGGATGTGGAGGTGTGACGACATTTCTCGAACATCTGCTTTTGTGATTGACAAT
Organism: Boletus rubropictus; assembly: GCA_038092695.1. Taxonomy (NCBI): domain Eukaryota; kingdom Fungi; phylum Basidiomycota; class Agaricomycetes; order Boletales; family Boletaceae; genus Boletus; species Boletus rubropictus. The sequence goes on from JBBPQW010000228.1 coordinate 26,350, forward strand.
GGAATGTGAGTGGGATCTCGGTCGCAAAAGACAACGAGCGCATCGCAGCTATACTCGCTCGCATTTACAATGATGACAGGACCCTCCAGGGCTGCTTGTTGGAGGTTGGAAAAGAGCGAGGGCAGGAGGAAACGTGAGAGACCAGGTAACTCGCGGATACGGGTCACGACTGTTTGCAATTCAATGTTGAGACGGTACACTCGGTCATGCTGATCTACGCCAGGTGAGTCGAGAGCGTTACGAATGAGTGATGTCAGCCGCGTGAACTCGATTGCCAAAGCTGTTCCTCTCGGATCAGATGCAATAACGTCATCAAGCGGGGAACGGAGGCGGTTGAGTTGGCTCCAAAAGACGCCCCGTCCCTGTTCTAGAAGCTCAACTGCATTAGTGGGAAAGTGGTCGCGAAGAAGAGCTGAGAATGCATCCGCTGCGAGCGATGATGTGAGCTTTTTGAGGACACTAAGATGTTGGGGTAGAGATGGCAGAGTTGCCAGAAAATGAACAAGTGATTGAAGAGCTGTCTCATATGCTAGATGTCTCGAAGGATGCTGGAAATCTTCAGCAGCACGAATCCATTCTCTAGCAGTAGAGAGTGTGCTGGAAAACACCGTTTGAGACACGTCTGCCAGCTTAGCATAAATACCAAATAGCTCTTCCTTGTCCTTCAACTGACGTGAATGCGTGAACCGAGCACGGACACATTTTGCAAGATTGTCTAGTGAAAACGATCGATCGGGGTGGCCTGATACTCGATGCGCTATTGTATCCCGGCCAACCTCAATTGCCTCGTCGAGGTCCTCCATTGCTTTGAGACAGTTGTACCGAGTAAAAAGATAAGCTGCGAGGTTGTTCAACGACATCGACCGATCCGGGTGTCCTGGTGGTCGAAGCACCAGTGCGTCTCGGTTGATGATAATGACCTTATTGAGGTCTTCTATCGCTCCAAGTTGATTATACCGAGTAAAAAGACGAGCCGCATTGTTGTTCAGTGTCATTGGCCGGTCTGGGTGCCCTGGTGGGCAAAGTGCCAGTGCATCTTGGTCGAGGACAATAGCCTCATTGAGGTCCTCCGTTGTCCCGAGTAGTTCATACCGAGCTGAGAGGTGAACCGCAAGGTTGTTCAAATATGCAAACCGATCCCGGTGCCCCAGTGGGCAGTGTTTAAGAGCATCTCGGACAAGGAAAATGGCCTCGTTGAGGTCTTCCATTGTCCCGAGCTGCTTGTACCGAGTCGAGAGATGGGTTGCAAGGTTGCTCGAAGACATCGACCGACCAGGGTCCTCTGGGGTGCAGTGTGCCCGTACATCTCGGCCGAGGACGATGGCTTCGCTGAGGTCCTCCAACGCTCCGAGCTGGTTGTACCGAGTCGAAAGATGATTTGAAAGGTTGTTCAAAGATAGCAACCGACCCGAGTGCCCTGGTGGGCAAAGCGCAAGTGCGTCTCGAGCGAGGGCGATGGCTTCGTTGAGGTCTCCCATTTCCCCGAGCTGCTTGTACCGATCGCTGAGACCATTTGCAATGAGGTGTAAGGACACCGTCAGATACGGATGTCCTGGTGGGCAAAGCATCAGCGCTTCTCGGGCGAGGGTAATGGCCTTATTGATGTCCTCTATTTCTCCCAGCTGGTGATACCGAGTGATGAGATCGTTTGCAAGGTTGTTCAAAGATTCGGACCGATCCGTATTCCCAGGGGGGCGGTATTTCAGTGCTTCTCGGTCGAGGACAATGGCCTCGTCGAGATCCATCATCACCCCGAGTTGCTTGTACCTACTCCAGAGATGATTTGCAAGCCAAGTCAGAACGGTAGGTCGTTTGGAGTGCCCAGGTGGGCAAAGTTTCAATGCTTCGCGGTCGAGGGCGATCGCCTCGTCGATGTAATTGGTCCCGCGTCCTCGATGAAACTCGGCGACAAGGGCATTCGCCCGTAAATACAGCTGTTCAACTGGTGGCACATCATTTCACCGCTCTCCACGCAGACAGAAAGAGACGAGTACCTCTGGGATCCATGCAGACAGACCGTTTGAAAAGGCAACGACGCACAGAGGGCGGGATGGCGAAACCGTCTGTCAGGGCGGAAACGCTGACAGAGCGTGAATCTATGCTCAGAGGGAGAGCAGGATGAAGATGTACATATACGAGGCGAGAAAAGCTAGATGTCAGCTTCACAATGATCACACGGCTAATCAAGCGCGCTCTAGTCCCACAACCTCGTATTGTTTCCACTTTCACGACTGCGAAACACGACGGGCAACTAATTCGCATCATGTACAGTCACGCTCGGGCACACGATGTAGCTATACGGCGTCTCCTCGGGCGATTGGGTCCAGTAGTCCCAAGTGCGGCGGTGGGCAAGGTTGTCGTCCTCAGACGATGTTATCATGACGAGTCGTATGGCTTCCGGAGGGTACGCGAATTCACCATGCCAGATTGTACGTCGTCGTATGTCTCTTTCTCCATGGTTTCACTCTTGAATGGAAATAGACACACCCGAGCAACTTGCCAACCGAGTAACGAATGCTCCTTTGCTGCGCTATGCGGATGCCCTTCGTACCCACGGCCACCGTGCTGCATCCATCGACCCGCTCGACATTCTCCGGCGTGAACGTGTCGCAGCACTCCAACCTGCTCGATACGGCCTAACCGAACCTTTTGCTAGATACAACGTTGATGGCATTCTCTGGACTGGTGAGGGTCACGGAAAGGGCAGGAACTGGACCCTTGACCAAATCACCGGGTTTTTAAACTCGGTCTACGTGGGACGTATCGCATATGAGTATATGGACCTTCCGAGCAAGACTGAACGACTTTGGTTTGCACATCTCCTCGAGTCCGAGGTTGCCAACGTTGCTGATACCACTACTCCGGAGCGCCAACGAAGGACGCATGAACTCCTTGCACGGTCCGAGGTGTTTGACATGTTTCTGCAAGCTAAATTTCCAAACCTGAAGCGGTATGGTTTGGAAGGCGGTGAATCTATGTTGCCCGCGCTGGACGCATTGTTCGCCGCGGCTGCACAGGGTATATACTTACCTGGCGTCTCCTCTCAATGCTGCTAATTGGTCTTTTGTGACGTTAGCTGATATGACTCACATAATCCTTGCCATGCCCCACCGTGGACGACTTAACTTGCTCA
>JBBPQW010000229.1:0-29429 GCA_038092695.1 Boletus rubropictus
GTAGACTCTGTAGCGATCCGAATCTTGTTAGGAAGTGTCGTTACCTGCAATGGCGGCAACGATGCCTGAGATAACTGTCGTTGGTGCAGGCGCACTTTTCCATGGCATATGACAGAACTTGTCGCTCTCTTCATGGGCGGACGTTGACCGGTCAAGCCCTCACAACTAACAAAACATGCGCTTACGTCAGCAATTGTTTATTTACAATGAAAAGGGTAGAAAAAAAAGACCCCACCGTGGTTCGAACACGGGACCGCACGATCTGCAATCGTATGCTCTACCACTGAGCTATAGAGTCTCAGTGGCAAACGGCCATCAAAAGGATCTGTCAACTGACTCGGGCCAGTCCTACTCAGCTCGATGGACAAACAGCCAAGATCTCCTCGTAGAGATATTTGGTAGCAACACACCCACCGAGCCTATACAATCATTCCAGTTTAACGAACGTCTTCCCCCACAGTCCACTTAACAAACTCCAGAACTTCCACGCCTCCCTCTTCACCTTCCTCTGCCATACCACGTTCGCGACCCCATTCGCGCAAGGCGGCACTGACAGTGAGCTGCCCATCGACGGCCATGAATGGCTGGTTATACAACGATGTTTCATCCGTCGTGGATTGGATGGACAATGTCTCGAAACCAGTGATCTGACGAGCGACAGCGCGCTCAAGTCGCTCAATGTCCCGCACAAAGGTTTCTGAGGCAAGTCGACTTGCAAGATTAGGGGCTTTTAGCGCAAGCACGGCAAGTGAACCTATACGGCCGTGAGAGCCAGAGGATCCATGGGAGTATGAAGCCAGCCGTAGCCCGAGGGTCCCAGAGTGTCCTTGGAGAGGAGTGCAAACCACAGCAACAGCCCGCTTCAGTGCTACTTTCTCGCCGACTTTTACAACAAGATCCTGGATGGAACCAGACACCGTAGAAGATGGTCGAAGATTCGAGTTTCTTTGGGAGAGGAGTGGGGCATCATTGAGGACGTGCAGTGGGCACGGTTGGATGAAATTCGGTGAATCAGCGTGTTCTGTGAGGAAGGCAGCGGTATGTGCAATGTCAGCAGCAAGTTGGGTAAACAGCTCGTTTCTTGCGACAAAATCAGTTTCGCAATTCAACTCGACCATGGCTGCCCGGAGGCCACCACCATTTAGTGTTGAGGACGACCTGCCGGGAGAGAGTACGCAAATACTAACGAGTCCCTCTCGAGCTTCACGTCCAGCGATCTTGGCAGTCTTATGAGCGCCAGAAGTGATCATATCCTGCTGCAACCACCCTAGCGCTACCTCCAGGTTGTTCCCGCTGGCACTAAGCGCCTCTCGAGCCTTGGAAATTGGCACGTTGGTCAATCTTCGGAGCTGAGCAATCAGCTGTAGCGAGGGCCTGGGAGTAGTGGAATAAAAGAGAGGCTTCGGGGTACGACACGTCTGTAGCGTTCGCCTGAGTTTTCGCTGAGCAGTTGGCAACAACATCGCGGCGCCGACTGATATGAAACGAGTTTGAAGAAACCTGGCGTAATCCCCTCACGTGACTCGAAAATTAGCTTGGACATCTTGACCTTGCCCAAGTCATCGCCTCAGAAATGGACTTTGATCACAAGGTTCCTTCCACCATTCCTCAAGACTTGCTCCTCATCCAAGACCTGATAGGGACCGTTCCTCCTCCTACGGTCACTGCAAAATATGTTCCGGATTCACTGCACTCCAGCGATGATTCCATTGCGAGCACAGATGGTGAAGCAGAAAGCGAAGATGAGGTAGAGGCAGATCTTGCTCTTCGTGATGAGGATAGTGGAATGTCAGGGTGAGCATTTCATGAACATCTTATCAAAAGGCATCCTAACTCTAGTCGTTAGTGCCACATCAGACTCGGAATCAAATCCGAGCTCAGAGTTAGACCCAAGTTCCTCCTCTGATTCAGAAGAGGAACGTGCACACGAGGCGTCTCAGCGGCAAAGACCTGCGGGCGATGTTGAAGATGAGGAGTCAGGCGTGATAACAGCTGCTACCTATCTCCAGACTAAGAATGAGGTCGTCGATGCAAATATCGTGGTTCCCACCATTTCCCAAGTTGAGCAATGCGAACCGCTGGAGAAAGTCGGGGAAATCATGAGCATCGTCGGGAACACTGTGATTGTGAGGGGTCTCCCTGCGGATCATGTCAATTCCTTCTGCGAGCGCGCTCTGGACGCCGAGTCCTTGCTTGTATTTGAAGACCGAAAAGTTTTTGGATATGTGAGTTATTTTGCTGTCTGCATGAGTCTATGTTGGCTCTTACGTCTGGTGCCAGATATGCGAGACGTTCGGTCCAACGTCCCAACCACTGTATCAGGTTAAATTTAATCAACACTATCCGCTGGACACCAACAAAGTTTGGCTGTCCCGTGAGGTGTTCCATATTCCACAACGAAGTCACTTTGTATTCGTAGACCAACTCAAACAATTACGTGGCAGTGACGCCAGTAATATCCATGACGAAGAACCCGCAGAAGATAATATTGAATTTTCTGACGACGAGAAAGAGGCTGCCTTCAGGGCTCAGCGCAAGAAGAGGTGAGTACAATAACAGCACTCGGGATCCTGGGTAACGCTTTTTATGGACGCGGATGCTCTGCATCATTTTTAGACAACCCACACCAGCATCGTCTCGGGTTCACGCCGAGGATACGGTTCTAGACACATATCGTGGTTCCAACCCGTATGATGCTCATGGCCCTTATGACGATGACTATCATGTCACAGGTCCATCGCGACCACCTCCCGTACCATATGACGACCCGTATGCTGACGTTCCCACTTCAGATATTCGTGTACACCCCACGGAAGGTGAATTTGGTGGGGAGCACAGATATGAGGGCGGTGGAGACGGTCTTAAAGCGCCGCGTGGGCGCAATTCCAGTCGGGGTGCACGAGGGAGGGGGCCTCGGAATCGTCAATCGTGGAATGTCTCAAGGCGGGGATATCGTCACAACCACGTGGCATCCCAACGAACGTTCGACTCAGATGCCGACCAATTGTTCCCAGCGACGTCACAGATGGTCGAATATGCAACAGGGTATGGGCAAGTTGGGGGTGTGATTGTACCTGATCCCCTCATTCAACCGGCTTCGAATCCCTGGCTTTCCCCTGGCGGAATCAGTAACCCAAGTTACTTACAGCATTTCGTTCAGCCACATATCAACCCTCAGTTCGCACCAGTGTTTGGACTTGATTTGCCCTCTGGCCCCATGATGCTACACGCTTCCCACAACGCGCACGACCATGCGGCCCGGTTGCACTGGGTCGACACGCGGACAATGAATCGCACCACAGGTTCTGAAAGTAATGAGGATTCGGATAGACCGATGTAGTCCCGCATCCACAGAGGCTCGAATTCGATTTATTGGCAAGCGTTTCACTCCCGCTACCGTCCAGGTTGACAAACATCACCAATGGTTTACCAAGGAAATCCTTTGCACCATTTCTTCTTTCGAGATTGACAGGCAGTTAACAGCACTTGCTTGAGGTTGTCCGACTTTAACTTGGATTCGGTCACGTTCGTCCAGGACATATGGGCTGTCTCCTTGGCATGAGAAGAAAGCCAGGAATAATGCAGTGAACCATACGCCAAACTCCCAGATGATCATTATTTCTTGTGGAACTGGACTAGAGCAAGTTGCCCTTCAGTCAGCAAAAACCACACCTGCGCCTACGCTCACCAGCATAAATAGCTGGGACTTGTGGAGGCCCATTATCCAGCAAAGAATGATCTTACCCTTTGCTTTGTTAGCTCAACTTTTTGTGTTGTCGCGGGCGTCGTTCATTCCCCGCTTCTCGGAGATTAGCTCCGGCTGTTCTACGTCCGGCCCGGCTTCTTGTCAGACCGTACCGTCGAACACGTGCTGCACCGAATACCCGGGCGTATGTCGTTCTCCGCGTCTGGAACGCGCCGTGGCCCACCAACTCACCTCATTTTATCATAGGGCCTGTTGATGCAAACTCAGGTATTCTCTCGCTAGTTGTGCTCTTTTTGTTGTTGAGTATAATCCCGGAAGTTCTGGGACACCAACGTCGCTGGCAGCCCTCCCACCAGCTGGACTATTCACGGTGAGTGAATGATATGCAAAATAATATGCATTAAATCTTACATACTTGTCAGGCTTGTGGAATGACAAGTGCGTTCGTCAGCGGGAATGTACACGTCTCGCACTCATTAATCACCCCCATCGATAGCTGTGATGGTACATACAGCGAGTACTGCGATTCGTCGCGCAACTACGATATCGCCCAGGTGTGCAACTTCTCTGAATACTTTCAAGGAGAGCATCGCCATGAACTCGTGTCCAGCTTCTTACAAACCAGGGTGCTACTTCTACGCTGAACTACATGCAACAATATTGGTTGAACAATGGTGGTACCAATGATGCGCTTTGGAATGTACGTCGTGTTCCGACTATATGGCGGTCTCGCTAATAGCAGTCTAGCATGAATGGTCCGCGCATGGCACGTGCTTTAGGTAGAAACGGCATCAGGTTTTCTTTTCAAGGTGGCTACTGATCCTGAGTTTCTATAGTACGCTTGTGCCTTCCTGCCTTCCACCCGGCAGTCCCCAGGGAGCTGAGGTAGATTACTTACGAGTCGGGAATCGCCCAAGGCTGACTTCGTCTCACCAAGGCTGTGGCATATTGTGAGACAGTCGTTAGTCTGTTCCAGACTCTCCCTACGTACACTTGGCTCGCGAACGCTGGCATCACGCCTTCCACGTCTCAAACCTATACGTTGTCGCAGATCCTTTCTGCGCTCCAGACCGGTTCCGGAGGTGTAAGTACATGTTTACAATGTGAAGCTTGTACTTGAGATTGCCTCGTACCAGTACGCTCCTACTGTCGGCTGCTCGAACGGCGGCCTGAATACGATCAGTTGGTACTTCAATTTGCAGGGATCAGCCATCGATGGCGTATTTGATCCCATCAGTGAGTACATTCAGTTCCCATTTCAGACCTTGGTGCTGATCATCGTCATCTAGCCGCGCCCTCGTTTACTAGTTCTTCTTGTTCATCCACCGGTATTCAGTACCTCCCCAAAACGGGTTGAATAACATGCGATAGTTGACCTCGTTTATTGCTGGTGATGTATAACGAATGTATTAGATTGCAATGTCAAATCGTAGGCTACTGGTCCGAGTTTGTCTGACCTCGATAGACATGTCCGCTCCTATCACATAGACGTACTGGGGCAGACGTCTCGACAAACGGAGTACGGTCTTCGATGCTCCGTAAACCAAGTGTATCCAAGGCAGACGACATCGACGGTCATCGCGATCAGTCGAACGGCGGAAGAGATTTTTATCGTCTGTGAGGCGAACAAGGAGTGGAGAGCGGGTCCAGTAGAATTCGCTATGACAGAACTAGCCGGCGTGGTTCAACTGAACCTGTTTCGACATCGGGCGTGTAAGAATACCGTATTAGATCACGAACGCGATAGTAGGGCGCTGTTCGCCTAGCTCTTCCGTCAGTCCTTGATACCACACGCTAGTGATTTCGAGCGCGAAACGAGCTGGTCTGCGGTCGGCTGTATTTTTCTTGTACCTAGTTGTAGCGTCGCAATAGCAGCACAGACTGGGGCCCACAACGCGGTTCACAGCTTGTACGAGACGCAATTCCTTCCACGACAACGAATCACCCGCACTGTAGCCCACTGGTTGCAGCCGCCGTTTTCGATCTCGACTCGAACGCTGCACTTTGGCCAACGTTCGTCGTCAGTGTTGTGGCAACGCGACGCCGGAGATGTCCATGGCGGATGCACCCCATCTAGCGCCTTCGCATCCTCTTCAGAAACGTGTTCTACCCACGCGTTCTCGTCGCGGCGGCCCTGGGGTAGGAAGCTGCGATGTGGACCTCATGATTTTGGATGCACAGAAACGTCGATGTCTGTACCTGCCCTCTCCTCATCGTTTCACGCTCATTCTCAGTCATAGTTGACAACGAGCCGCTCATTCCTGCCGACACACCTTTCTTGTTGACGACAAACTCTGCGCGGCTCCAGCCCTCATCAAAGTCGGCGAGTTTTGGTCTCAATACTTTTGCCAATCAACGTTACTTCGACCGAGCTGATGTTATAAAGGCCTATCGGGAGCAGCTGACTATTCAGACTCCCGAGTTTTCTCTATTGTCGGAGGACGCAACCGTCGGAGGACGTTTCAGGCCCCGGCCATCGGGAGAGGTATGCACATCCAAGTTTTGTATGACGTGTAGTCATGTTCTTCCCGGGTATCTCTAGCAAGATAACGCAGACACTTCTGATGCGACATACGAGAAGCGACATCGGAAGTATGAAACTTTTGAAAAGCGGCAACGGCTGCGCGAGAAGGAGAAGCTAAAACACGAGCAGTATAAACTTAAGGAACGTATCGAACAACTCAAGGTTATGGATGGCTCCGCATTCCTTGGTTTGTCTGCTGCGTCATTCTCCCTACCGCCTGCAGCAAACGAAGACAAGTCAGGAGTTAGCTTGTCCGGCGCCCAGATCAATGTCACTCCCATTCATATTGAAGGGGAGAGGCGCCAGCAAGAAATGCTCGAAACCGCGTCCATTCTGGAGGAGCGTTACCGAACTCTTCTACCATCTGAGAAAAAGCTTGCAGATCTCAAAGGCGCCAACAGACTCGATAGCGTGAATCTGCAACCTTCTGACATATGTAGTCCGGACGATTCCAAGTCCACCGGAAGGGAGTCGCCAAGACAAGTTTCGCCAAAACCTAACGCCCCGGCCATCATTCTGAAGATCAAGGTCCCACAAACCCGTTACAAGGATTGCAGCGGTCCCCCGTTTTTCCAGATAAGCTCTCCAGGAGCCAATTCAAACTCTATACACACCCCTTTATCGCCATCGAAGCCATTTTCCAAGGTTTCGTCGGATACATTATCAGTGTCTTCTGATCGACCCTACAAACGCCATCGGACATCACATGTCGATGATGCGGAATCCCCTTATTCCATTGGCACTCCAGAATATGCCACAAAGTCTTCACACTCGACTGCACAAAAAACTGAACCATGTGTACTCATGCAATGGGCTCTTCGTAATCAAGCTGTACCGAACGCGCGTAAAACGCAAAGACATGTGACGGCGTTTGGCACCAAAGTTCCACAGAGTATAGAGGAAGTGAGGGACTTTGAGCTTCCGGAGTGGATTCGGCCACATTCGCCGACGATTGTCAGTAACGGGCTTCAAGGTCTCACTATACCTTCCGCGCCATCACCCCTGCACTCGTCAGCGCCTACATTACAGCCTGAGCAGGTTTCCTCGCATTCGTAGTTTTCTCATATTTTATGTCTATTTCAGTCGATTAACGGTGAAGGACGTCTAAGCAACTATATGGCATGATTTATCCACCAAAAATGAGCTAAATGGAATACCGATGTAGAAGCCTGCTTACCCTGCCTGGTTTTTCTTCCCCGGATCGCCTCCTCGAGGATATTTAAGGCACTAGTTTGCGCATTTAACGATATGTACTTGTTTCGGCCAAGGACTGAGCGAGCATAGTCTATGGGGAATCGATACGGATCAGCGTATCCATCTGGAAGGTAGCTGGTGTAGTCGCCGCCTAATTCTCTCTTGCTCTGGAGTCGTAACGAGGTAGCAGAGCGAGCAGTAGGGAGGGAAAACAATGCATTTAAATCTGTCCTGGGTCTTATCTCGTGCTGTTCCGGAAATTCAGACCCTGTGCGTTCCTCGCGGGATTGCGAGCTGAGAGCCTTGGACTGGCCCACAATGTCGATGTCAAGTTGTCGGACATCTTTAAACCATTTCTCAGCCGCAATATCCCTTTGCCGCGCAGACCGAGCTGAGACGAAGGAAGTAGCTCGGGAACGTGGTTTTTCGGATGCAGGATCGTGCAGATTAGGACTTTTTTGCTCTGCGTCAGAGCTGCGACGGATCTTTGACTGTTTTATGTTGCTTAAGCCTAAAGAGAAGTCCATTGGAGACGAGCCACATATGCATTCATTCGACACATACGTGATAGTATAGAGGGCTTGTGCCCGCTCCCTGCAACGCCTGGTGCCGTGTGTTTGTGTTAGTACGGGCTGGGGGGACCCAAGAAAACATACACGAACGCTGGCTGTCAGTTTGGCCCCGGCTAAGTTGTGAAGCAAAACGTATCGAGCGCGGTGCCCGCGTCGAGGGTACAGTGAGGCGCAGCATGGCAGTGGCAAACCTACAAAATGGCCACTTCGGGATATGCCTCGACTCTTATGCATCCTCTCTTGGGCCGCCTCATCATCAGCTTCGTGCTGTTGTTGATACTCTTCCCGGTACTTACTTCACAGGCATTCATCATATGGCCATGGTACGGTCGCGAATGGACCGTCGAGCTCATAACGCTGCTCGTCCCATTCAAGTAAGTCGTGTCCCCGTCTGCTTGACATTCCCATGACACGTTGAACAGTGTATTGGCGCTCATGTTGCTGTGGAACTACTACTTGTGTATATCCACTGACCCTGGTCGGGCGCCTGACGGATGGGTCAGATTGGCTGCTTCCCCTCTCCCAAGCGTCTGACAGCACGTGCACAGGAGCCCGACTTTCTTGCTGGAGAGGGATACGAAGTCAAGAAGCTCACGGGAAGGCCCAGATACTGTCGGACCTGTGAAAAATACAAACCCCCAAGGTCGCATCACTGTAGACAATGCAACCGGTTGGTCAACACGTTCCCAAAGATTGGACATCTCTAACTTGGGTTATCCAGGTGCGTGCTTCGGATGGGTTCGTACTACTCTTTGGCGAATGTCCGACCTTCCTTATCGTTCTGATTTAGATCACCACTGCCCCTGGGTGAACAACTGCATTGGTCACTTCAACTACGGTCATTTTCTTCGTTTCCTATTCTACGTGGATGTCACATGCACCTACCACCTTACCATGGTAACGCGAAGGGTTATGGCTTCAATGAGAAGCTTCTATGTGAGTCTTCCCACGGTTAACGACTTCGTGTTGATTTGGTCTAGGATTATCCATCTGGTTTTGAATTCTTCTCCATCATTATGAACTACGTATTCGTAATGCCGGTCATCCTTGCCGTTGGCGCTTTCAGGTTTGTTTCCGTCGGTCATGGGAGCCTCAAGGTTGATAGTGCACACGTAGCGTATATCACTTCTACAACTTGACCACCAACTCCACCACCATCGAAGGATGGGAGAAAGATAGGGCCGCTACACTTAAACGCAGCGGCAAGATACGAGAGGTAAGTTTTTTGTGTCTGAATATACTGCAACAACTTATCCCATTGCCAGATCAAATTTCCCTACGTATGTGCCTAGGATTCCCTCCAAAAGACTACTGACCCCTAGGTAGGATCTAGGAGTCTGGAGGAACATAGTCTCTATTCTGGGTAGTAATCCACTTCTTTGGTGTTGTCCCACAGTCCCTGGCGGGACTGGCCTCAAGTTCCAGTTGTCAAGCGGAATTGGTGAGTGGGTTTTTGCATGCGCCGGATACGGTGGAAAAGTCATGGGATATGAGCCTTCGTGGCTCCAACCATGCCGTCAGTGACTACAATGCCTTTTTTATTCCATCCGAAGTGCACAAGAAATTGACGCCTGCCTTGTCTGTCATTTCAGAGCGTGACGTTGAAGGATGGCCCCCAAGGGATCCGGCCCTAGAGAACCAAAAACCATTCAAACTTCCTGATAGCCCATGGACTTACGAAAACGGTGACTTCAACCCTGCCCTTCGCCCCTCCAATGGACGCCCACGACCGGTCGACGAACGACCACCTGCTCGAGCGTACACATCTGCACTTCCACCCTACCATCCAGATTTCGAACACGATGTCTATCCACTCCAACCCCACTCTACAGGCAGTGACATAGACCCTGAGGAAGAGTATCGGGGGGTGAAGGTACGACGTGGGTCGGAAGGCTACGAAGTCCGCCCCATAAATAGAGAGGCTTTGCTCAGGGAGTATGTACAGAGCGAGGTCGAGAGATCAGATATACCACCCCGAGGACTCGGAGGATCATGATTAGGGTACGAGAGATGAGATTGTGATACCTGATGTTGACGGACCGCTAGGACCTATAAATTGAACCGTTTTGTCTCCCTTCTTCACGAACAGGAAGATATTATATTTACGGGACATCTGCAATACATAGCCCCAAATGGTCAAACTAGTCTCGGTTTTGGTTAGTCCATTCGCCATCCTCCAATCACAACTCTCAAATAACCTGCGGTATGTCAGCAAGCAGTAACGTTACACACCGTCTTTGCAGATGCACTATCACTGATGGACGATGGAATAACGGCTTGGTAGGGTAACAGTTACAGTCAAGGGATACACATTAAGTAATAAACCAGTAGAACTGGACGGAAGCGAACAAAACTTATGATGACCCAAAGGTATTCAATCATGTAGTGGCCATCCTTTCCAAGTAAACTTTCCAGACGTGACCGCCCTTTTCCCCTACTTCTAAGACGTTATTACCGATCTGCAATTCCATATCCCAGACCCCCTCTTGCTCGGGTTTCTCGCCCACGGGTTTTCCGTTCAAAATAATCTGAATACTCTCGCGCGATGGAGTGGCCGCTTTCAAGCTCTTCTTTCCTGCGAGATCAAATTTCTTTGCTGTTGATGGTTTGGCCTTGACCTTTGAGTTCTTGGGTGGACGCCCACGACCACGTTTCTTCGGTACCAACTCCTCTTCCTCCTCTTCCTCAAGGTCATGGACGTCGGCGTCTTCATCGCTACTACCTCGATCCTCATCTCCGAAAAAATTGATTTCCGTGACGGATAGGGATATTTCGCCGTGGCCGAGCTTCATAGCCCATGACCTGACACCATCACAATGGTCTAGCCAGAATGATCTTCCCCGAGGCTTCACAGTGATGAAAACTTCCTTCAGAGGCCTATGACCACTAAGCGATGGTGCAGGAGACCTCGAGACGGAGTGTGCACTGCGAAGGTGATTTATTGGGGCTGCAGATGTGGTTACGGATGGCGAGGGTTTGGGAGTGGCAGTAGGGTGGGCTACTGGGTGATATGTTGCGTTGGGATAGTGCATATACTGTGGAGCGGAAGGATACTGAGGTTGTTGTTGAGGAGTAACTTGGGAGGAGGGCGTATTGGCTTTTGATGATGACACGGCTGGTAGTGTAGCGGGGGCAGGAACAGGAGTTGGTATGCGCGAAGTTTCAGTTGGACCGAGAGCTGCCGAGACAGGAGCCTGCGTGGGAGTAGGCTTTGGCGCAAGACGTTGGGCTACGAGAACACCAGCTGCAGTCAGATTTGATGTTGCCTTGGGCAACGATTCGAGCGTCTGGACAGGAGACCTGACGGCAGTGCCAGAACCAGGTAATCGCAACGTCAAGACACTTGCAACACTGTCCTGTGCAGACTTCGTGCCTGAGCGCTCCGCGGAAAACTGCTGTGGAGTAGTCGTTGTGCCCGGCGATGCACTCGGGACCTTCAGCTTGATTTTACCCGGCGTTTTCGCATACCTCGGGAGGGCATGCGGAGGTGGGAGATCGGACATAAGCTGACGGAAGTAATCCTATGGCGAGTGTAAGTCTTAGCAGCACAACATATATAAGAGCAACCCACCCGGAGGGTGCTAGCATCCTCCCATATTCGGCTATGATCCTGGTTGAATTCGAGGGCGTTTGAAAACACTAGTTCGACCTCGTTGGCAAACTCTTCAGAAGTAGTATACTCCTTGCGTTTTAACCGTTTCTGTGTGCAAAGTGAGTGTCACTTCGTATGAAAGTGCTGAGACGTACGAAGATGTACTCGAGACACATTGGGCGCTTGATTTGCTTGTAGTATGCCGGATAATCCTTCTTTGATGGCATCTCCATGAAGACGTCAGAAAGGACGTGGTGTCTGGAAGCCTCGAACTAAACAGAGCTGGATGAAGCAGTATATATGGCTCACGTCTCCTCGTCTGTCTTTTCTACGAGCTTTTGAAGCCTTGACTTGAGGAGCCGGTTCATATTTGGTGGCTTGTTCTTCTTCTTGTCGTCACCCTCACCCTCCGCTTTCTCTTCACCGTTTTCGTCATGATCACTACTCTTCTTCACTTTCTTGCCAGTTATTTTAGTGTACTCCTTGTTGGCAAGTTTCTGTAGACATACAAGTGAGCGGTGAAGATGCAGATAAATGTCACAGTGCACTGACGAGCAAGAACTTGGCATCTAGCCAGATTGGACTGTCCTTCATGTTGTATCGTTTGGCGTTGGTAAAACACAATTCAAAGTCCTGCCGAACATCGTCTAGGGATGATGGATACTTGTCTTCATCGATTTTTTTCTTGATATCGTCAAGGCAAATGGGATTTGTAATGAAGTTGTAATAATCAGGATAATGGCGTTTGGAGGGTAGTCGCATAAAAGCTGGAGAGCATATGTTGCCTCTGAAATGTGTTTATCAGCTATATGTAGAACTGTCAGGAAAGAAAAAGGGACAAAGCGGCGCTCCAGCATGGTTTGTAACGTACTCTTTGTTGACTGCATCCTTGACCGTCTGCCACAACTTGGTTGCTTGGTCCTTCAACACGCCTACGTCGACGTTGCCCCCGTCGGTATCCTGAATAATTGCATCGCCATCGTCGCCACTTGTTGTCATGGATGGTTGTCCTACTGGAATAGCCTCTTGGGGCGCGGGGAGCTCTTTGCGTCGTTTCATCCGAGGGCTGTCGAGGTCGACTTCTCCAGCCAGAGAAACCAACTCTCGCTTCATCGTCATTTGAGAGGTACTGCCCTGTTTTCCCCGTACTCTCAAACGAATTTTCCTGGCGTTGAAGGAGACGACGGCAAAATGCCCATTATCTTTGAAAGTACTCCCGCCACTCTCTGTCGATTAACACGGGCATGGGTCACGTGATGTAGGTCGGGAAGGCGATCGTCATTCACTCCTCCCAAGCCCCGCCTGTGTCCACGAAGTCTCTCACTTTTCGGATAGCCTCTTCATCAGTTCTCCAAATGCTCCAGTCCCCCATCCCCATCCCGTCAGGTCTGTATGCAGAACGACCGTCTACCCATTTCCCGCCACTCAAGTGAATTTCCTTTAGTCCGTGCAGTAGGAGTGCTTTGCACAATATTGGAACTGTCGAGATGCTTATCCCGGAGCCAGGGAGAATTGTCATAGACTCGGGACTGGCAGAGTCGAGCATCCACGCCAAGGCTTGGAGGGCTTCGGGAGAGCTTACAACTCTACACTGACCACTTGCGGTGAAATGGGATTCGATCTCCAAGGAAGTTGCGCTGTTATAATGAATGAAATCACCTTGTCAATACCCTTGTGATTCCTGTGACCCTGGATAACGATTTCCATGCTTCGGTGGGTAACTGAGACGACCAAGCATCTGCTCGTAGAATTTGAAGACGCACCGTTCTTCAAGTCACTGGTCATATCGATTGCGCGATGAAAGCAAACTACATTCCAAAGGATAGCCTCGAATGATAGCATAGCAAAGCGACCTACCTTCCAGGGGTACTGCCGCTGAAACCAGTCTACCTTCAAGTCAATATTCGTATCATGAAGAGGTGTTGGTACCCACTTTCTGACCTTGCTTTCGTCTACTTCACCTGCGGGAGTCAGCACACCAAATACGACACCTTGGACACCATGGTCCTTGAAAGCAGAAATATCTTGAAGCATGACATCCAGTTCTCCTTCGCTGTATACAAAGTCCCCTGTACGAGGCCTGACCATCGCCTCGTGAGGTAGTCATTACCCTCGGCCGTGGGTTTCGAGAGACGTTCGTACCATTATGGGGACGTTTGGAACAGCCTTCTTTATAGATTGTAGTAAACCGATGCTTGGCGTAGTTCCTCCGCCATAGCCCAGATTACCGCACAATTCAATGCGGTTTGCTCCTCCGCGGACGGCACTGTGGAGAGTCTCAGATAACGAGTTTCTGCTGCTTTGAGTACCAACGCCATCGCTGATTCGACCGAGTCTATGCACACCTCGATGATGAACTTGGACGAAGTTGCATCAACCATCTGCGTATGCCGGACTCAAAGTTCTGTTTATAGTTGGTGTTTCTCATTGGAGGTGAAACGCGCTAAATGTACAAGCACACCACTGCACGATTGCCTCAAAGCTTGATACACAAAAATACAACGATGCAAATGTCGTGTGTCCAGGACGAGGACACCATCGTGAACGTGATGGTGCTCGTCATGCCATCCCTTCGTAGAACTTGATCATCTTCCTCACGTCCGGGCACAGAGCTAGTCGGACCCTTTCTGAATCTCCGAAGATATTTGCCCCCTTCAATTCAGCCCACATACCGAAGCCCCCTTTGAAGGGATGGGATGGTTCACCTAGGTCCATTGCGCCAAAGGTATGCGTCCGGACGACCCTGGACATGTTGTCCTTCTGGATGCTCCATTTCAGCTTATGTACCACCGGCAAGAGGGAGCGGGAGACGGAGAGCGTCGAAGACTCGATGTCTGGTAAGACATGCGAGTAATGGAGGGATTTGAGCGCAGTGGGCGGGGACAGCCGAGTGCGAAAATAAGAAGACAGTAGAACCTTTGTGTGTGTGTGAAGAATGCGCATGGTATTCTCATACTGCTTTGCAGCCTGTGATGAAGTATGAGCATGACAGGTGGACGGTAAAGAATGCCCCGCGGTACTTGCATGAGGAGAATAGAGATAGGCACCTGCGCGCAGTCTCCGTTCAATCTGGAGTCCGCGCATGACACCACGGTGCACGAGTTCCGAGATGGTTGGTCGGAGAAGGACACCCTTTGGGCTCCTGCCAAAGAGGGAGTGTTGAACACGCGAAGGAGCCACCACTTTCAATCGTGTACGGTGGAGCACTGGGTCAGCTGTCAGCAAAGCTAGAGCCTTGGAGACGCGTTCAAGCGCGGCAAGGTCTGGAATATCCAGGAATGAGACTGGGGGACATGTCAGCGCAGGTGCTTATATAGTACAAGACGTACGGATATGGAGCAGGATCTCTTGGGGCAAGGCGAGCAGCATGGCGTGTACTGTACTCGTAGAGAGAGTTCCTCGCGCCGTAGTGCTGAGTCAGCGCATCTTTGTAAGCACACGGTATCTGTATGGAAGCAACCAGGGGGGGGTGCGTTACGGGCTACCCCTGACCCCGAGTTAGCAACCCAGTGGTGTGCGGACCGTTGTGGCCGGAAGTGTACTTTGCCCGGGAGCGAGAACGTCAGGCTTCGATATTGCATTGAACAAAATCAAAGCATACTAGTCGTACAGAAAACAGAAATGCCAGCCTTGATTACAGTCTAGTACCATGACAATGATTCCTACACACAAGGGCCCATCCTCAGAGTTGATCTCGCGAATTCATAGTCATTTGTGATGCTCTGGACTTAGGAGATGTCAAGATACCTCTTGATGTTGACAATGCCTCACACTGTGTCGAAACCACTGAAATAGGTCCCAACAATACATTGGTGGCCGCAGGAGAGTATGAGGACATACAGTCCTTCATGAACTTCAATGCTTGCATGTGACTACTAGTACAGTAGTTCTGGTAGTCTCGTCTATGTAAGGGTCCAGCGTTATGTGTTACGTTGCTACCGCAGCAACCGACCCACCGTTATGCGTTATATTTAGCAACGCAACCACCCCAGCGTTACGCGTTACGGTTGCTTCCATACAGAAAGCTACAGTATGTTCATTTCAGCTGTTCAAAAATCACTAGCGCAACTTTCACCAGAGGAATATCCTATGCTACTCTAACGAACACAAAGTAATCGGGTGAGCGCTGCTTACCCCTTCCACACAGATATAAACGAGAAAGCTCGAGCACTCCCCTGGCAGCGCGCCACGGAAATGGAGGAAAGACGTGCAAGACAACGAGTACCATATGCAGCTTTGTTCCGAAACGAAAGAATTACTGTACCCTGAATGGATTGTCACATCGTCGACGTCATCTTCTCGACATTAACACGGATGCCCGACATAACCCCAGTCTCGGCTCCATCACTCGCGCTATCGCGTCCTGCGGGAGATCCCATCTCAATCGAATTGTATGCCGGGGCTGGGGTGACGTGGTCAAGTGAACCGAGCGTTCGAGAGCTGTCGCCAGCGAACCCCATGCCGGATTCAAAATGCATTTCATCTAGTTCGACGTCCACCGCCTCGAGATCGGGTTGAATGCTCCCAATGGTGCTTAACATGATGTTCGAAGCGACGGTGGATCCAGGGCCGCGATGACGTATCCCAAGCCCCCCGCGCTTCACGTGGGGCGGGCCATTAGATGAAGTGGTCACCCCAGATTTGGTTGCGAACGCGCCAATACCTGTCTCCGAGTGGGAGACTGTCTCCGCACCACGTTCCCTCAGATCCAGAATCTGAAATGTGGTCAGCACAGTCTCAGAATCTCAACATCAACAAGCTCACAAGGCGACAGGCAAGCAAAGGTGCCATCATGACACTGAGGGGAATATTCAGCGCAGATATAACCTGACGCGGTCTAAATAAACCATGCAGATGAGCATGCCTGGAGGAGGATGTGATGTAAATCTTACTGAAGGTAGAAGATTCCATTGATCTGTCGTAACTGGTGAACATCCTAGATCGGCCGTTGCTTGATCGAACTCACCAAGTTTGCGATAGAGATCAGGATGTAATAAAAGACACCTGAAGGAAACGTTACTAGGTCCAACAACACGTGTATATATGCGACATTTACCCTCGCGAAGGAACGTTTGAATGAGCTTACTGTTTGCTCCTCCATTTCTGATACGAATGTGGAAAGCCTTCCAAACTGTCATGGCTGTGACGAGGGTATCAAACAAGAGCGGGGCGATCTTGTCTAATATTTAGACATGCGAATGTTGGCAGCCTGAATAAGACGCACAAAAAATCCTGCACAAAGTATGTTTAGCAGTCATACAAACAATATGAACTGACATTACCAAGTAGGTGCGCAGAGTGTGGCTTCGACGCCGGGAAACAAGGACCCTGGGCCGGAATTGTGATGTGAATGTATGATTGATTTCACTAATGGTTTACTGACATACGGGGGAGTCACGAAGGCTAAAACTATTTTGAAGGTGAGTAACCACGGGACGGACACGGATTTCAGTTTCACTGACGTATCATTTGTGACGTGTCCACGTAGAGCTGGTACGCGACCACACCAGCTAGGGCACAGACAAGTGCCAAAAGAAGGTACACGTTGCGATTGAAAAAAGCATATGTACGAATAAGCAGAACCGCTAGAATTGTTTTCTTGGTTCAGTATATGAATCGTGAGGAGAAATAAAGACTGACACTCTGACCCGACTTGGTTCCACATCGCCAACGCGACTGGAATCTATAAGAATCGGTAAAGGTGGTTTTAGTACGAGAACGATGAGCTACCCACCTTGTAAATTTTTTCGCAGACCTCTTGGGTGTGATTTGTGACGAAAGCATACAAAAGATAAGGTACGACACCGATGACCCAGTAGCTTATGGGTCATGTAAAATCGGCGAAGTGAGTGATACGAGACAATTTTCACTCACCGACAAAAGAGGTATGCAATTTTAACCGGGGTCCAGGTGGTCTTCCAGATCTGAGAGCACAGTAAGTGAGTTACAGGGGGGGAACGAATGTGACATACGAAACGCCATTCTCTGGGGAGGCTGATAATCCAGTCCCACACGACAACGGCGTCTGTTTTCCGTCAGTGTGAGGCCGGATCGAGGTACGTGTATGCAGGAAATAGAGACCTACACATGCCTAGAGGGAAATCGAGAGGGTCAGTTGTCTGGTTGAGAAATGGGTGTTCGCTTCACTCACAACAAAAATATACCTGGGTGCTGGAAAAGGAGTGAGGGGGGTACGGAGAAAGGCATCGAAAAACACTTGCACGTAAATAAAATGCTGAGCGGTTTCGATCGTATCCCCCATCGTGCTGAAGAGGAAGAGAAACAAGAACGTCGACGGGGGAGTGGGGAGTGGCTGGATGCTGGGGGAAGGAAAGAAATAAAGAGGGGAAAGGGAGAGACTGGATTGGAAGCGCGACGGCTTCTCGAGAAGCGGATGCCTGTCGCTCAACTGCCCGGACCAGCCACAGCAACTCCCCCGATCTGGTCTTACCAGCGGAGAATCACCCCATCCTAACTGGTCATCCCGTTCCCCCCGTCAGCAACGTCCCAACACCACTCATCCTCCCCATTCCCCGGCGCATCAGCCCCATGGAGCACTGTATTCGAACCACTCATCGATTCTGTTCTCCGCGATGCTTACCAAAGTCACGTGACACTATCCTCCCCACCACGAATGCGCTCAATTTTCGACCCCTTCGTGTCTGTCAGGGGGTTCCGCCAATGGCCTCTGGTGTACATACTCTGCGGCTTAGACGCCCAGGGCCCTCAAAGCCCGATTCTCCCCAGCCCACTAGACACACCGGTATCTTGCAAGACCAGCTTCGCAGGTATGCACTTTAGCACTTGGCTTGGATTCTCTAACACCACTTAGGGCCGCTCGGAAACCATGGGTCCCAGACTTTCAGACCGCTGTCCGCGTCTTGCTTCTTGTACGCGTAGCAGGTGCTATGTACTCCAGCATACAAGATTGTGATGAAGGTTAGCTTTGATCTGGACATATAAATCACCCACTTAGCCATACAGTCTTCAACTTCTGGGAGCCTCTCCACTTCTTGCAACATGGTTATGGATTTCAGACGTGGGAAGTAACACCCACCTTCGCAATACGAAGTTGGGCCTATATCTTGTTCCATATGCCGGCGGCTCGGTTGTCTTCTGTGTTTGCGCCCGGAAAAGTAATGCTGCCAAGTTTCAACTCCAGTCTGAAACTGACAAACTATCACTCAGCGACCAGCTTTCTTTGCTGTACGGATATTCCTTGCCGTCTTGTCCACGGTCTGCGAAGCCAAATTTTTTCGCACTGTTGTCGAAAAGATCAACGATAGAGTTGGTCGTTACCTTTTTTTCATCCTGCTATTCAATGCAGGTATGTGGAATGCTGCAGTCGGTATTTATCATCCATCCTATCCCCTCGCCTCGTTTCTCAAAGTGCCACAGCTTTGTTGCCTTCCTCTTTTGCCATGTATGCTACCACACTTGCCTTTGCGTTTGCATTCGAGCCTTCCGCTGCCAAGAATACAGGAAGAACACTTTGCGCCACTATGCTATTTGCTACTGGCGCTATTGTAGGGTGGCCGTTCGCACTTGCTCTCTCGCTACCCTTTGTGTTTGAGGAGCTCTTTGTGCTTAGTGGCGACAAGGTAGACTCTGCATCACGTGCCAACTGGATGCTTGCACGTTGGCGGCATCTTACCCTGGCTGGCCTGGTTTCTGCTTTCATTTTCGTAAGTTCTTTACCCCACACATGGAAACCGTTGTCGATGTCTACTTCACTTCAGGTCCCCGTGATCTGTATCGATAGTGCTGCATACGGGAAGTGGACTATCGTCCCATGGAACATCGTTCGATATAACGTTTTTGGCGGTTCCGAACGTAGCCCTAACTTGTACGGGACGTCACCTTGGTACTTCTACGTCCTGAATCTCCTCCTCAACTTCAATATCCTTTCGATGCTCGCGTTCGCGTCGTTGCCTTCGCTTGCCGTTACATATCATTTCGACCGCAAACGCCTCGGGCTCACAAAACCAGGGTCACACGAGAGCTCACCATTTACAATCCTCGCATTGCGGCTGGCTCCGTTGTACTTATGGGCAGTAATCCTAACAGTACAAGCGCATAAAGAAGAGCGATTCATGTTCCCAGCATATCCACTCATATGTTTCAATGCGGCTGTCACAGTCTATCTGGTGCGCGGATGGCTAGAAGCCACGTACATTCATGTGACGAAATCTCCATACAAGGCGGGTTGGTTTGTTCCCCGCTTATTTCCTACTAACGTTGTCGTGCTCTCAACGACAGGCTTCAAAGTCGATTGTTTTCAGCATGACTACTCTTTCCATTATTGTAGTCTCAGGGCTACTGTCCATCTCCCGTATCCTTGCCTTATGGCACTACTATCATGCGCCTCTCCTTGTCTTCAACCATCTCGAGGCTTTTGAACTTCCTCGTCTCCTCAATGACACTGGTCTCCTACCACCTTTACCCGCCGGAGTAGAGGAAAGCGACAGACAAAGCATCGACTTCACTGTTCTCAAGCAATTTGACCTAAAGTTGTGTCTTGGAAAGGAATGGCATCGTTTCCCAGGACACTATTTGGTGCCCAGTGCTGTATCCGTCGACTTTGTGAAGAGTGATTTTGAAGGATTGCTTCCTGCTCATTTCAGGTGGGGGGGCACAGGAAGTGAACCGTGGTGGGACAGGAATGGTTCTAGGAACACCCCAACTGGCCTAAATGATCTCAACAAGGAGGTTCCCGGATATTATGTGCGCAATCTCGTTCATTTTTCCTGTACATAATTGATCAATGCGCTGTAGGTTCCTGTGGAAACATGCGACTACCTTGTAGATCTCGATTTCCCTCAGCATCCAACCTTTTCAAGGCATGAGCCCCGATATGCTGTCGACGAACAGGTTTGGGAGCGTGTCGTCTGTCTGCCCTTTCTTGACGCATCACATTCATCGTTAATGACTAGAACATTGTGGATTCCTGGGCGTTGGTGGCAGAGTAAAAACGAGTATGGCGACTATTGCTTGCTCAAAAACACAGCCAGGATGAACACGAAGGAAGGTGATTTTATCACCCGTACATATGGAGGGAAATAGGACGCAGAGGCACAATATTACTTTCCATCTAGATTGCGCAGAAGCTGACATGCTAACGGTCTGTTCCATGAATTGGAATACTAGGTATTTATGGCATGTGAGTTCACGAGACGTCGGTGTTGAATGAATGGCCATCATGGTGTTCAGCTCTACCCGCAAACGGAGGACTCGTACCTCATCCGACTTGCGTATACTATCTTCCACCCTGCTTCTCCCATCTCCCATCTTAAAAGCTGATGACCTGCTGAATTCTTCGACCTCAGGCGAGATACCCATACTTATAGAGGCGACAACAAATGCTTGCGATTCCCCGCTCCCTACTTTTTACGAGTTGCCGGGATTGTGCGATGTTGATAAGCTTGACACTACAGAGAATCAAAGGGACCTTCCTCATAGTGACCAAGTCTCGCTCGAGAATCGGATGCGCGAGGACGACATGCGCATCACTGCGGACCTTCCGAACGGTTGCCACGCCGAATCTCCCAGCGGCCCCCGTCCTGTCGGTGCCGTTTCCGGTGAACTGAAAAATGCAATATACCCTGCACATCACGACGCCATTGTTCGCGACGTCGAATGCTCGAGGCCACTAGACGATTGCTCGGCGCCACTGTTTGGTACGCAATATTATTTTGAAGGATTAAAGGATTCGCAGGCTTCGTGTCCGATTACCATGGGACTCAGCACCACAACCGTAGTACCTAGAGGAGATCTTGATGGTGATCAATTACTAATGATTGCCACGTCCTACACGTACTCCACGTTACCAACACCAACTTTCGCATCTCCTTCGTCATCACCCCCGGCGGATGTGATCTCGCCTCCATCCTCTCCAATTAATCGACAACGATGCCGTCGTCCACTCGAAAGAGCCAGAGCCGTTCGCTTCCCTGGTCGTCCACGGTCTCCCCGATCGCAAGTCAATGAGGTTGAAGCAAATACTGTGCGTAACACACCATTTTCCCCCCCCCGAGATGAGTCATATCTTAGATGGTAGCCGACCGACTCCATACCTACGGTGTCCGCTTATTCGTGCACGGCGGACACCCATATATCTGGTGCGGTGCATCAGTATATGAAGCACGTGGCGCTCCCGGGGGAACTTTCGTGGATGAAGCACATGTTGATCGAGTTGTGGATTGATCAGGAGGGATTTCGAGCAGTTCGGCCGTGTATGCAACTAATGGGCTACTCACCGCGGACCCGTTCACTGCATCCTTACCAGTCTTCTGAGAATGCCAGGTCCGACGTCACCGCAGGGATTGCTGATTTCATGCCGACGAAGCGGGAAGCATTTACTTTCCACTATGCAACGCTGGACAGTCCACCGACGCTTCGAATGGTATCGATAGCAGGTGATGAGTCTCGTGACTATATTTCCAGACAAGCGACCCTCAGCGTCAAGACCAACGGTGTATACACTGTGCTCGGAACAGAGACGTTTATAGGGTCGATATTGATCAACGATGCACGTAGTCCTCGCCTTCAGAACGCGAGGCTGCGCTGGAAATTCGACTACTTGGTCTGCGATCGCAAGGTGGATGGAACTGGGAAGACTCCTCCCGGGGAGAAAACTTTGACACCCTTGACGTTTTCCTGCTCGCCTTACCTTTTCCATCCATTCCAGGGGAGGAAAGCCGGACTAATGCATATCATGAAGAAGAATCTGGTACCGAAACTAGGATCCCAGAAGCTGGAGCCACCTACTTACGTATCGAGTCACACCATCCTACCACAAGCCTCGCGGTACCTCTCGACCGACAGAAATTCTGCTACACATGCTAGGTCTCATTCTGATGCACCGGCTCAAAGTGGACATTATACGCTCAAGTCTCCGCAGGATACCGAAGTTGTAGGGGGAACTAATCGGGGTGTGAATCGAATACCACGCACCCGTCAACGAAGAGCATCGTCTGTGGGAGAAAATAGCTTGGTCCGTTTGGGGAACGAGCCTCAATCTCACGGTGGAATCGTCACGTTGAGAGACCTTGGGTTGATCACCCCCACTGTCTTTCGATGACATGGTGGTCTGGCTGGCTAGGTCCCTTTGATTAGCCGGATGCCTGATCAACTCACCCATATTCTGAACATATACTACAGCCAAATGATGGAGTTAGAGTTGTATTAGACTTGATTTGCATCCTCCTTCAGTTCCTCGAATTGGTATTGGGTGGTCATTGTCCACAACAGGAAGCCGACCCCCCGCGATATTCCTGTGGTCACCTGCCAATGCACATACCGTCCGAACCAACATGTCCGTTACGCATGTCAGCTCGGTGTCCCAACTCAACGGCATCTTGTCAGATGCAAATAAGCTGACTGCGAGTGACAATCTGCTCTTTTGTGAGACCATGGTTGACTCTTTGCACATAGGTCATCGACTTCCACGCAACCTGGTGATTTCTTTTGCCGATCTCAAACGGTTGGCACCTTCTAACGGATGTCGACAAGGTGTGGCCCATGTCATGCCATTGCACCAACATTTGAGGCGCTGGCAAATCAGTATACCAACGTGAACTTCATCAAGTGTGATGTTGACGCTACGAAGGACGTAGCGTCTGCGTACAAAGTCTCGGCGATGCGAGTAGTCACATCCCCTATCATTACCACAGACCTGACTTGTGGTTCCCAGGCCAACATTCATTTTCCTACAGGGTTCCAAGCAGATCCACACGATCCGCGGCGCTGACAGGATGTACGTGTTGACTCTTGCCTCCCGCTTCAAGCACTGGAAACCCGGTTCACAGGGGACTGCAAAATGCTGTGAAACGATTCGCAAGCTCGTCGTCCGCTGATGCCTTTTCCGGCCAAGGTCACACTCTCGGAGGACCCCCACCCCCAGCAACGAGCGACCTCACAGCTACCGTATCGTCAATTTGGTCCAACATGGATCCACCTCTGAAGGTGTTTCTAGGCCTAATAGCGGTGTATGTATTCTTTTGGTTGATGTAGAACTTCGAGACTTGAAGTTCAAGTTCAAATGACTCTTGAGCTATATGGCCTGGACACGAATGATCAGAATGCTCGACAGCACTGTGTCCGAGGGCTAGGCCAATATCACTACAATTGCACAATTACATCTTACAATGGGATTGTCGACACTGCGCTACATTTCACGACTTGATAGAGGACTGATCTATTGAAGATCTTCAATCATTGGCTGAACTCCATGGCGCGGTACGATGGGCCAGAAACACTTACTTCCCCAACCCAACGCCTGGAGTGCCTGACGGGCTGCTTCTTCCTTTGCTACTTTCTGGTTCCTGCCTGTACCAGAGCCTTTGTGTTGATTATTGACTGAGTAGCATGAGTCATAGCCAAGAGCAAGTAAAATAGACGTTCACCGAAACACTTGACTACCCAGCGGGGCTGGTGGGCAGGACCTTCAGACTCACTCTCCCAGTTGACGATAAGGCTGCGCTGGGTGCATGTCTGGTTAAACAAGGCCAATGTGTTGACATGTGTGGCTCCTCCAGTTGGCAAGGGGCCTGGTATGGGTGGAGGGGCGGCGGAGGGGGGTGCTGGTGCAGTGGTTGAGGTGTAAGGAGGAGGGGGTGGAGCGGCGACGGGAGTGTTACTTCCTGGTGCCACGAGGGGTTCTGATTCGGGGTTCACCAGACGACTAATCCAGCTAAGGAGAGGAGGGAGTCCTCTCTGTACGTATACCGCTCCCACATAGGAGCCAAAGAGGAGTCGTTCCTCCTACTGAAGATAAATACCTTTACAAGTGACCAAGGGGGGATGTCTTACAGTTTGGTCGTCGAGCCTGGATCGGTCCTCGAGGCCTCTCACCCTGGACTTTAAATTGTAGCAAGCGAGCCATTGTTTGATTCGATCGTTATCGGTCAACTCTTTATGCTTTTCCTGTAGCGGGGCATTGAGGGGACGTGTATGAAGGATTGTGCTCTGATCTGCAACATACGGAGAGCTCTGTTGCGGAGAGGAACGGTGTTCGTTGAAACAAGATGTACATGATGATCATGTTAAGGACCATATGGCCGAGCTCAGCAAGACGCTCTGGGCCGCCGTGCTCTGTGTTATCTGGGGGAGACGAGCCGTTTCTGTAAGATTGGCGCGTGAAGACATCGAGGAGGAGATCACCCTCGATGGGGGGGAGTGGTGGAATGTGGTTCATGTCCAAGTCGCGATCGGCTCGATAGAGGTGTCTTTGTACATTGCCATCACGTGCCTCTCTCTTTCTCCTCCTCATGGGTTCACAGACGCGCCCGCTCATACCAGAGCGTTTCGTCGACGTGCCCTCTCAGCGTCTTTATTATCTCAGTCTTGGCTGTTTATTCCAGGTCAGTTCGTTCCACACCTCGCCTCTTCTCGCCACTCACCTTTACAAGGCCATCAAGGCATTCGACATTGTCCAAAGCTTATTTGCTTCGGGTGATCCGAGCTCCTATGCCTATGGCAAAAAGTGGTTTTGTCTCGACTTTGCATATGTCGCCCTCCTCTCTCAGCTTCGAATACCACGTCTCACCTATAGCAAGGCCATCGTCGCCCTTCAAATTCTCTCCCTTTGGTTCCTCGATGGCTTGTTGTTTGGTGCCATAAGTCTACATCTTGGCTCAAACGCGCCCACTTCAGGCGGGTATCAAGGGCTACAAAGTATTCCTCCCCCTACTTTTGCCGAGAATGCGCTCACCTGCTCCGCAGAACGTCCTGACTTGCCTGCAACCCCCGAACAGTTCCGCATCGCTGATGTGTTTTCCCCCTCTGGTCTCCTCTCCCTTTTATCAGACGCTCCCCGCGGAGACCAGCACTTGCTTGGCCAACACACAGTCCGCATGTCACCCATCAGCACTGCACACCTTAACCCAGACGTGCTCACCTTCTGCCTGTCACCCCCTTCACACTCCGTGCTTATCCCCATCCTCGTCAACAACACCACCCCGGCAAATGTTCGGTACTCTTTTACGCCCTTGACTTACATCGAGGGCCAGTCTGGCACTGGTCGCATAGAGCATATTGAACTCAACGCAAAAGACCTCAAAGCAATAGAACAGGCTCGACTCGAGGGACTTCAGTCCGTTCGCGCTCATTCCACCGACGACGAGGATGAAGATGACGAAGACGAAGACGAAACCTCACCTTCTGATTCTCAGTTGCAAAAGACTCAGTCGCTGGCCCATATACGCGTAACGAAGCCGGGCATCATCCGACTAGAGAGAATACTCGATAACTCTGGTGTGGCTGCTCGACTTGCTCACCCTCTTGAAGTCACTGTTGTCCCCTGTCCTACCGCATACTATACAGACGATTCCCTTGCCCAATCCGCCCACGCAGTTCGCTGTCAAGGGGATACCTCAGGTGTCGACCTGACCATCGATATCCGCGGGGTACCACCTCTCAGCCTCCGCTGGTCAAAATATGCTGATGGTAAAAAGGAAAGCTTTCTCGTTGAGGGCATAGAAGACAGCAACGCCGCATCCCGTTCGCACGCAGATTCACGTAATATTGCGAGAACATCCTCAAAAATACCTCAAATACTTGAAGTTCCTCTCTCGTTCTCGGTGGAATCTTTAGGGAGAGTCGTTTTCGTTTTGGAGAGTGTCATTGATAGTATCGGTAACATTGTTTCGCTGGATCAAGATGTTACTAGCGATGCCCTCCATCGCGAAGTGGCGTTGAATTCGAAGACGGTGCGATCACTACACATTCTTCGGCGCCCCAATGTTTCTTTCCGAAACTGTGGTCCTGGTAACCCTGTCTCTCTGCTTATTGGTTCAGACGCACTCTTGTCTCTCCAAGTGACTGATTCTGATCCATTGGATGCTCCGTGGAACGTCGACGTCAAATTTGACCCATCAGAGGATGGCAAAACTCGTAACAAATTTGTCAAACCATGGCAAGATAGCCTCCAGACCCAGCAATCTTCTCTTAGTTTGGGCGCTAGTGCTGCAGGAGAGTACACCATCCTTGGGATTAGGGGCAAGGTATATACCCGATCTCAGTAAAGAGGTGCATATACTCAAGATCCCACAGTGGTGTGAAGGTGATGTTCTCTCCCCAGAGGCCTGTACAGTCGTAGAAAAACCCATGCCAACGGCCGAGATTGAATGGAAGCGGATTCACGAATGGTCAGTGTATTTCGTCTATCCTGTATGACACCAATCGCGCTGATTAGTACCCAAGTTCCGGTGACACTGGCGTTTCAGCATCGCTCATATTCCACGGGACCCCTCCCTTCCAGGTGTACTATCGCACACAACGAGACAAGGAAGATCCACGCGATCTCTTCAAAACCTTTTCGAGCTCTCGGGGTGAACTTACATTGCAGCCCGAACATAGTGGTCATTACTTCTATACATTCCTTCACCTGAGCGATGCAAACTACAAGAAAGTGGAGCTCAACGGTCCGAGCATTGACCAAATCGTTCATCCCCTTGCGGCTGCTGACTTCGTTTCAATGGCCGGTAACGGACGTTCTAAGCGCACGGTAAACAGCTGTTCTGGGAATATGGTTGACATTGAAGTAGACCTTCGAGTGAGTCACTAGGTGGTTTCCAGGGAGTCATTTGTGAAACAATATTTCCAGGGAACAGCGCCGTGGCATCTAGAACTGGATATCGTCGGCCCTCGTACAACTGACCGCCTGGAGATTCGCGACATAGAGTTATCACCTGCGCGTATACAGGTACCTATTCCATCTAAAATAGACAAGGAAGGTGGAACTTTCGAAGTGGATCTAGGTAAGCCTTTAGAAGTCTTGTAATCGGTCTCTCTCACCCATCGTCTCCGAAAGTGAGTGTTGAAGATGCTTATGGATGTAAACGTTCCATCTCTGTGCCCGGTGTTTCGGTGAATGTCCGCAGGGTAAAGGTATGTTGATTTTCGAGCAGCGCTAGTTAATTTTACAATGTTTGTTTAGCCCACGGCCAAATTCTACATAAAGAATGGTATCAGGCAGGTTACGATCCTAGAAGATGACGAAACTGAATTACCTTTGCGACTTACGGGCGATGGAGTACGTCCACCCTCATACACCTTTACACGTGTGGTTTTGATGTTGTCAACACAGCCATGGACCGTCAGGTATCGCCGCGCCGAAGAACCGGAGCTTGTCCAGATTGTGAATTTGCGTTCTTTAAACGACCATATTCGTGTCAAAAACAAGGGCTCGTACGAGCTTCTTGAGGTAGGTATACCCCCCTTTGTCACGCACTAGCTCTGAGTTATTCTGCCAGGTGTCGGATTCGCAGTGTCCAGGCTTTGTCATCGCCGAAGAAAGTAGGTATCATGTGGATTGGGTCCCTCGTCCGTCTGCCGGACTGGACCCGCAGACGCCGTCGACATTTGAGACGTATAATCGTTCCCATATACTTCCGCCAATTTGTCAAGGTCACGACGATCATGTTGAACTTGATTTGAGAGGTATGCGGATAAACATTTACATCTGGTTTAACCTTTGTTATGCCCCCAGGTCGCCCCCCTTTCCAAATCACGTACAACGTCGCAATGAAGGACGAATCAGGAGCTGGTACGATCGTCTTGGACCAGCCGACTTTCAGTAGTATTCAGCCACGAACGCGTTTCCAACTTCATACGTCTAGTTCCGGGCGCAAATACTATGAAGTGAAACAAGTTGGAGACGCGGCATACCCGCTCCACAAACACAAGGGTATCGTGATCCCACGCTCAGAACGGCTCGTCTTTGAACAAGAAGTCCTTCCTAAACCCTTCGCAAAGTTCAAGAACGATAATCGCATGTCCTTTTGCCTCAGTGATACCCTTGGTTCTCGAGGTTCAGCGTCGTCGGACGGTACGATCTTACTAGAGGGTACACCTCCATTCCAGCTTCATCTATCGATCAGAAACCTTGCTGCTAGCAAGGTACGGCACGAAACTGTGGAAGTGCACGACAAGGTTTGGAAGTTGGATATACCATCATACTACTTCACATCCATTGGACCCTATCAAGTGGCGATCGAAACTGTACACGATTCTTCGCACTGTGAGCAAGCAGAACTCGACCCTTTGAGGCGCTCGATCTGGATCGATGTTGCCGAAACGGCTGCTATTATCCCCCTGGAAAAGAAGATAGATTTCTGTGTGGGCGACGTAACTCAGTTTCAGCTGGAGGGGACACCACCCTGGACAGTTGGGTAAGTTGGTATATACATGATGTTCACCAATGTTGCTCAAGGCCCTATAGATACCGAGTCAATGGCAAATCCTACACGCAGGAAGCGAAGACGTCGCCATGGTCGATTGTTCAGCAGCAAAGTGGCGAGTTCATCGTCAGCTCTGTCGCTCACCAGCAAAAGATGTGTAAAGCCGCTGTCGCCAATTTGCGCATGAACATCCACCCGCTACCATCGGCCCAAGTAGGTCACGGGAAGCGCATATACCAAGACATACATGAAGGTATGGTTGTTGTTGCCCTAAGGGTCGACGGAGCACTCACCTCGCTTGCAGGTGACCAGGCCGAGATTGTGTTCACTCTAATTGGCGAACCCCCTTTCACCTTCACGTATCAACGTGCAGAGCCCAGCCCCAGGAAGGGAGGCAAGCCTGGAAAGGTCCTCGAGACCCACACAGTCTCTGGCGTCATGACGCATGAGTATTCCGTCTTTTCAGCACTTGAAGGTATGCTTGGGCGGACACATGGGACTTGATATTTTTATTGATGAACGTTTGACAGGAACTTGGACAGTAACATCCATCTCAGATCACTACTGTCGGTATCCATCATTGCAGGAAGGTCTTGAGAAGCCAAGACGCTAAGGTGTCTTTAGAGCGTTGCTTGATCCTCGCATATTCGTGCACTTGTAA
>JBBPQW010000230.1:0-29338 GCA_038092695.1 Boletus rubropictus
CCCTTGATCCCGTGATCCCTCCACCGTTATATTTCTGATAGGCCCACAGGCGTGTGTCCGTCGGGGAGCGATATTGTCTGTTCGAGCGAACCCAAAGTGCCCCGACGAAGCAACGGCGGCGCGTGCAGTGAATGAAGTTTGGGAGAGTTGCTTCAGCGACACTCTACCGTTTGACAAAGTGCGCTTGTCAAGTTCCGTACGTTTGCGATAATGATGTCTCTTTCCACGCAGATCTATTGGGCCGTTTTACTATCATTGGGTCTCGAGGAAGACCCTGTACCCAGTAAGATTGGTCAACATCTGGCCGTGTTTATTTCATGGTGGTCGCCATCACGCAGTCCCTCCACACGACTGAGCGCTGGGAGATGTTTACAAATTTACTTTTTTGTTCACCCGACACAAAAAATGTAGCGAGTGCCATTACTTCCCGAAACCGCTGTAAGTGCAGGAAAAAATAAATAAATAAAAGGATATACATCTACAGTCATGTTAGCCATGTTATATACCTTTCCCCACCTAGCTCATCTTTTAAACATCATCCCAACCCTCTACATCAGAGTCTGTCCACACACAAGCAAAAATAGAAAGTCAGCAACGTCACGTTATATGATTAAAAGTTCAATGCATGCCCACTCACCCGATCGCCAACATGAGCAAGTATCCCACCGTAGACACGACCTGTCCAATTCGATTCATGTCAGTCATTCATTGCCTAACCCATACCGAGCTCCGGGGCTCACACACGCACCAGTGCTGCGATGATACTCGCCGGAACGCCATTCTTGAGGAAATCGACGTTGGTGAGATACACCTGCCCGAGATCGTCCTCTTGCGATGCCCTGGCGATCCAACACGTCCACCGTGTCAGCGCGGATCATGAACGACATATACAACAGGAATGCAACGCACGCAAGCTGGTTTGGGAAGCCAGATACTGGCATACCCATACCCGTAGAACACAACAAACCCGTGAGGAAGACGAGCAAGTTGGAATGGTTGCCAGGGAGATCTTTCCCCACTTGTTGCGCGATGGGAACGAGGAGCACACTAGCGATCGTGTGGCTAATAAATGTCGAGACGACCTACGAGAAAATTCAAAGGTCAACGGAACGACGGACAACGAATAACAAAACATCAAGGGGCAACGCACTAGAACAACAATAGAAAGAACGACAACAACACTGTACAGCGATCGCCCTTCGAGCATGTTGTGGATGACCCCGTCCATGGTATCCATGAGCCCGCTAGACTTAACACCGTTCCCGAGCGCGATGCCCCCCATGGCTAGGAACACGATCGTCCATGCAAACTGCTCAAAGTCATCCTACGAATAAGTAAACTAGCGTCAGCCGACAACATCGCATCATCTTGCGCGCATCTTACCTTTTTAAGAATACCTGTCGCAAAAAACGCGACAATCGGTATGATAGCGATGATACCCATGTCTCCAATTGTACTCTCGATTTGGTGCTCGATGCACCACAGACCAATCGTCACGAGACACACCACAGTCACCCAGTAATGCTTGAGTGTAAACGGCTCCCTCGTCGGCCGGATCATCCTTATCTCGATCTCTCCATCTCCATCCGGTGCCTGCGCGGGTTGGTAGCTCACGAGCAGAAGCAGCCAAATGACTACGACGGAAAGAACAGATACCGGTAGCGAGACTGAGAACCAGCTCCCCCAATCAAGTGGGGGGTCCATGAACTGGAGGGCAATGAGATTCTGTGGCGAGGAAATCGGCGAACTTTGACCGCCGATGTTGGCAGCGAGCGCAATTCCAAGCTGATACGCCACACCTGTCAGTGATGGCGTTGTACGAGCAGGCTGGACTCACGATCAGGCACGGCGCGAAAGACGCCCTCGGAGGCAACGTCCGAAGGATAGGCTATACAGATTATTAGAAAGTAATCGCACCGAAATAGTCCGACGTACGCGAATCAATGTGAAACAAAGGGCCGGTGCAGCGACGTTGCTGAAGTTATGTGTTCAGACTTCCACTCCAACAAGAAATAGATGAATAAAAAATTGAAGCGCACCTAATCCACATGCTGGCGAAGCACGACACAGCCATGAAGGCGAAAAGCACTGTTTTCGGTTTCGAACCGGCCATGCTCAACAGTCGCGTGATCAACATCCGATCGATATTTGTCTTGCTTAACGCGGCGGAAATCGTCAAGCCGCCGATGAGAAGCATGATCGTAGGCGAAAACATCACCGAGAATACGTATCTGAGCAACCCACATCAATGACATGCTCTGACGGAACTTCTGTGACTCACTTGGTCGCATCGGGTGTCGCCAATGGCACTAGGTTTGGGTCATTCGAGCGAATGACTCTAAAGACGACCAACAGGAATGGAACGAGAGTCGAGGTCACAAATAGCGGGATCGCCTACACGCCATCAACTTGAATACTATGCAATACACATCGCACACAGACCTCGGACGCCCACATAATCGTGCTGAAGATCAAGATGGCGAAGCACTTGTTCGCCTCAGGGCCATCCTTGATGACGTTTGTAGACATTAGTACAATAAAAGCGGCGATCGCAATGATGAGGAATGCTCGCTTCTGCTTGAACTTGTAGTCCCCGAGCGGTGTCGGGATGTTGACACTCATAGCTCGACAACGAACAATGCAGATTGTTCAGTTTTTGTTGCAGATCCTTCCTAGGACCCTAATAGACAAGGTTAGCATACATACATGTCATACAAAGTCCTCCAAAAAAATCTGCGGCATGACGAGCATCAGTGTTTTAAGTAGGTGAAAAGACTTGCCTGTAACTTCCTTTCCTGCAGTTCAAATTAAATAAATCTTGTTCCAAATCATACATAGGCATCATGAGACAATGCCTAGGTAGTTTGGGGAGGGGTTCTGATGATGTGGTGTTGTCAAAAAAAATCAAGGAAAGACGAGTGTGCTCGCAGGCGAGAGAATTGTGGCGTGGGAAAGCGGCGGATGGAGCAACCGCCGCGCGTCATATAGATAGGGCTGGCTATGGGTGTCGCAGACTCACCTGACCTCGCCAATCTGTATGGTTGGTTCTGCAAACGACGTGACGGGATCTTGTCCCACCCTGATATTACTTATTATGGGTGATACATTGATGATTGCTTTGCAATTGTGTATGTGAACGATGCAGATAAAGCATTATGTATTGTTCAAGAAGCAGTCAACATTGATGGCTGTGTGATCACCTGGGATTCTGGTAAAGCTCTCCTGTTCCTTGACATGTTGCTGTATGTGGACCTCCACAACAGGATCCAACACATGCCATACCAGAAAGCACAGAATCACCAAGAACATGTCCCATGGATCTCTCACCACCCATTTGACATTAAACAAGGGATGTTTATAGGTGAGATGTTGTGTTTAGCTATGTTAAGTAGTCTTGAAGAACACTACTCAGAAGCAGTTAAGGGTCTGACAGCCCTTTATCTGAAGTGTGGCTACCTGAATGACTTAGTGAAGTTGTGGACCAGAAACTATTACAAGGAACAATGGAACAATTGTCTATGCATTGAATCTCAGGAGAGACTGGACGTTCTTGTCTTGAAAGCCCACTTCAACACAGCATGGGATTACTTCAATGCACATGAACTTGAAGAGATGATCTTAGGATACATGTGGCTCTGGCTTGTGAATGCCAATCACAAAACTCTTGGTTCCCAAGGATTTCCATGGACACCTGCAGACTGGCTGTCTATGACAACCAAGCACATGCATTTTCAGCTTGCAAATGTTGATGACAAGGGCAATGAAATCTTCATCCCTAACATCTGTAAATTGAATATCCTACAATATACAGTAAGTTAATTGTTTTGCAAAAGCATACTACTAATTTAATGGATCTTGTGTCCAAATGGAAAAAGATCATAATTGAACAGCTGGATAAGAATGTAGCTCAGCCCTAGAAGAATCTCTTACCCCTTGACAAGGCTCTACACATTTCACCTGATGCCTTGGATGACTACCAACATTTGAGATCAGGCAAGCTGGTTCCACTAGGTAATGAAGGAGAACTCCAGCATTGCTCTCTGTTGCCAATATATGTCAACCCAATCAACAATGTTGCCCAGCTTGAAAACACTTTTCATGTTTCTTGCTGGTAAGCCACATGCTTGATACCCCCATTGCTAGTAGCAGGGCTGTCCCATATCCTTTATGCAACCTGTAAAGTATGGCCAATGATCATACTGAGGGTGGTGACTGAGCTTATGAACAGTTGCCACCAGGCCCTTATTAGGATTGATCTCAAACTGAGAAAGCCTTAAGTGATGAAATTCCAAGCATAAAGAATACAATAGTAACTACTAACTACTTTATATACTAAATACAAGTGTGCATAGACCAGCTTAGGGCTGGCATGGAATATGCTAGAAGATTCTAGATAAGATCTAGATAAACCCTGGTGGCTATGCGATAAGATAGGATAAGATAAGAGGGAAAAGGAAGAGAGAGTATCAAGTGAAGAAAAGGAAAAGGAAAGTTCTGACATTACCCCCTTTGCAAGGCTGTTGCTTCAAAACAGCAGGAATTTTGAATAGATGGGAAGGAAGAGAAACAAGGGAAGTGGCATAAGAATGGAAATCAGGGTCTTTGAAAAGAGTGGTATTGCCGGTACAAAGAGGACAATCGCATTTCTTGAAAAAGGCCTGGCATATTGTGTTGGGATAATCCTTGTAATATTTTTCTAATGCACCCTTGGCATTTGTGAGGTGTGCCTTGGGTTCCCATGTGTGATCTTCATGTGGGTATCCTTTCCATTGAACAAGATATTCAATGTTCCTTTGATGTTTGCAAGAGTTGACAATGTATGTGACTTTGTACTCTTTCTTTTGTTTGACTATGACTGGCAGCAGAGGTGAGGGTTTGGCTTGTGATAGGAACTTTCCATTTGTATATGGCCATAAGTGAGATTGATGAAAGACTGGGTGGATTCCTTGCCACATCTTTGGGAGTTCTAGTTTGTATGCTGCTAGGCCAACTTTCTTGAGGACTTTAAATGGTCCATAATATTTGTCTTTGAGTTTCTTTGTACATCAGTCAGAGTGAATATGTTTCCCATTGACTAGGACTTTATCTCCTATCTTATATTGTACTGGAGCATAGGCTGTTCTGTTATAGTACCTTTTTATATTAATTTTGGCCTTTTTCAATGCAGCTTTGGCTTGGGCCTGGGACTCCTTCATTTTTGACATGAACTCATGAGCTTCTTTGTTTCTAGTGGTCCTTGAGCCATCAACTGTGATTAGGGGTTGTTGGCCATAGTTTAGTAAAAATGGTGATAATCAAGTTATGCTGCTAGTTTTCTGGTTGTGTGCAAACTTGGCTAAGGTGAGCCATTCAACCCAGTTGTTCTGGCAGTGGTTCACATAGAGATAAAGGTACAACTTGAATTCTGAGTTGATCCATTCAGTCTGTCCATTAGTTTGCAGATGATATGCATTGGAAGAATTTCCCTCAATATGAAGGAGTTTATAAAGGTCAGTCATGAATGCTGACATGAATTGCAGTCTTTGATCTGAAATTACTTTCTTCAGAGTGCCATGGAGCTTAAAGACATGATCACGGAATATGATAGCAACTTCTTTGGCTGTAATTGTAGACAAGACCAGAAAGAGATGAATTATTTTGGAAAACTGATTTATAATGGTTAAAATTGCATTCTTGCCTTGTGGCTCTGGCAGAGGACTGATGATATCAATAGAAATGATTTTCCAAGGAGCAGAGGGAATTTCATTTAATGTCAAAGATGTATGGGCTGGAACTGTGTGATTATTTGCTTTTTGGCATCAATTGCATCCTTGGACATAAGTCTCAACATCTTTTTTCAAGGTGGGCCAATAATAGTGTGTCATGATAAGATCACATGTTTGATGAGCTCCTGGATGACCAGCAATTGGATAATTGTGGTTTTCCTGAATGACTTGCTTTCTTAGTTCCTTGACCCATGGTACATAGAGGAGGTTTTTTCAATAGATGAGATTGTTTTTCTTTATCCAAGAGGAATCTCCTTTTTCTAAACCTTCAGTCACATATTTCTCAGCATATTTCTGGTATTGTGTAATCTGTGACTCTATACTAGACTACTTCTGTGCATGATTTTCTGACACTTCAGGTGAGAAATAACTTGCCCATTGCTGTGCCTTAGTCTTAGTAGACAGATTTTGAGTGAAAAACTAATTGGGAAGTAAGATTTTCTGCTTATTATCTTGTTCTACCCCCTTTTCATAGTCTGGCCTCCAGGACAGAGGATCAGCTGGGTTTGTTTTGCCTGATCTATGCTTGATGACGAAATCAAACTCTTGGATGATTTGCTGTCATCAGGCTTGTCAGCATGATAGATCCATGGGTTTTTTGAAGTACTCCAAATTTTTATGGTCTGTGAGGACCTTGAATGGGTGTTTGGCTCCTAGCAAATATTGGCACCATTTTTTTAGTGTAAAGATTACTGCTAATATCTCAAGATCAGCTGCATGGTAATTGTGCTCTGCATCATTGAGTGATTGTGAAATAAAGGTGATAGGATGCCAAATCCAATTTTGTAGCTGTGAAAGCATGGCATCAATTCCTACACCAGACCCATTAGTCTCAATATGGAAAAGGTCATCATCCATTGGCATGGCTAGTGCTGGAGCTGATGTTAGTGTCTCTTTTAGAGTATTCATAGCTACTTGACACTCAGGGGTCCATTTGAATTCATTTAACTTCAAGGTAAGAGCATTTAAAGGTCTGGTGATTTGTGCAAAATTTTTAACAAACTGCCTATAGAAATTGAGGAAGCCTAAGAAACCATGCAATTGCTTTTGTGATTGGGGAATAGGCCATTCTTTTATTGCCTGGACCTTTTTAGGTTCCATTTTGACCTTATCTTGGGAGATAATAATTCCTAAGAACTCCATTTCACTAACCTCAAAGTCACACTTGTCATGCCTTAGGTACAAATGTTTTCATCTTAGAATTTTGAGAACTTCTTGAACTATTCATCAATGCTCTTCAAGGGTCTTGGTGAATATCATTATATCATCTATATTGACTACTACCACTCTGTGATTAATCAATTCTTTAAACAAAAATTTCATCATAGTTTGAAAGGTTGTGGGTGAGTTGATTAACCCAAATAACATGACTAATAGCTCAAAAAGCCCTCTATTTGTTTGAAATTCTGCTTTTCATTTGTCGCCCTCTTTCATCCATATATTGTTGTATCCCCAGCTAATGTCAAATTTGGTGTAATATTTAGCAGATTTGAGTTTGTCCACCAATTCATTAATAAGAGGAAGTGGGTACTGATTTTGCACTATTACCACATTTAGCTTTTGATAATCTTGGATGGGGTAAAGTTGACCATCTTTCTTTTTAATAAAGAAGAATGCAGATGCAAAAGGACTTTTCAAAGGTCTGATGCATTCAAACTTTAGATTTTCTTCCAGAAAGGTGTCTAGCTCTTTCTGCTCTTCTGGACCTAAGGGATATGTTTTACAGTCTATTGTATGAATTCCTGGGAGAAGTTCCATTGTGTGATCCCAAGATATTTGGGGCAAAAGTTCATCAAATGACTTTTTGGTGAAAACATCCAAAAAGTCATGAATATATAATGGAGCTCCCTTCTCAAAGGTCTTTTTCTTTTTGGTTGCATATTTTTTGGTGGCAATCTCAGTGGCAGTATTTCTAAATAGCCAATTGAGGTTGAACTCAAATAGTCTGTCATCTTCTAAATATTTCACCTTCTTATGCTCTTCATCTTTGTTTGGTTCCACTTCTTCCAATTTTGGCATGTGGTCATTCTCATACTGAAATTTGATATGACCCATAGGCCAGTCAATTTTGGATTATGTAAGTGGAGCCAGTTATATCCTAAGAACATGGTATTTGTTCCAAAATGAGTAATGGCTAGGGCAATTTTTTTGCTGTGATCAGTTATCCTCAGTTCTACTATTGCATATTCTATAATGCTGCCACCTTTATTCAAGGAGCTGTCAGCATTATATACTTTTACAGGAATTGGTAGTTTATTCATCTGAAGTTCCTTTTCTTTCACAAACTCCTGGTCTATTGAAGAGCTGGTGAAACCTGAGTCTATCAGAGCTTTCACTTTTAAATCTCACCTATCATCAGTATGTATTGTGACTGGTATTTCAAGCAAGTTTTGATATCTTCATCACTCTAACACTTTCTTAAACTTGGGTTTTCATTGTAGGTCTTTTAGGATTATTGTTGACTTTTCAACTGACATTTCTTGGAGATGTTTAAGTAAATTCTTATCCACTTCAAGATGTCTCTCATGGTGAACAAAAGTTTTCAAATGTTCCATTGCCCACTTCTTGTTTTTGTGAAGCATTTGACATTGGATCCATTCTACTGACCAAGAATCTATGATATTGAGCTATTGATTTCAGATTTGTCATATGCCTATACTTCCAAAACCCTTGTTACTTTGTTCTGTTTCATTTTCAAAGTGGTTTGTCTTGTAGATTATTGGGATTTGAATTTTTTTGATAATTAATTGGGCAATACAATTTCTGATGTTGACTTTGAAATCCTTATCAAAGTGATTAAAGAGGAGAATCTTTATCTCCCCCCTATAATCCAAGTCTATCATACCAGCTCTGGTGGCTATCAAAGCTTTGATTGCCAATTCAGATCTAGGTGCAATACAGCCATAATGGCCTGGTTCAATGGCTACACTCATTTTCGTGGAGATTAAAGCCTGCCCATGTGCAGGAACTGTCACTTCTTCATCCATGTACAGATCAAATCCCACCACACCAGAAGATCCTCACTGGGGAAGTGGAATTGTCCAGTCATTTCTAACCACTTTCAAAATGCCTTATTCATTTTCTTTTTTAATGATATCAAGGACTTCATTATTACTTAGGGTTTTCTGAGGTTTACCCAAATCCATCTGGTCTTGCTTGAGAATTTTCTTCAGTTCATTCTTAACCATTTTTTTGTCTTTGGATGGATGACTACCATCTTCTCTGAAGGATATTCAATCCTTGGGGTCTTCTTGGCCTCACTTGTCTCTAAAGCAGATGTCTTTGTCTTTTCATGTTTTTTTTTTCTTTGCATGAATGACAACTGTTTTGCCTGAGGTGAATTCAATGCATGAGATTCCCTCTGAAAAGTCACTCAACTCTTCAACTGGTAGTGCTGCATATCTATTGTTCACACTACTGCTAGGTACATCAGATGTCATAGCTACTTTTGCAGACTTTTTCCTGTGGTCACTACAAGGCCACTTCTTTCCATATGTTATGCACTCAATCCTAAAGCCACTATTGGTGGAAGAGGTGGGAGAGGTGGTTCTCTCCATTCTTGGACTTGTTGCATGGTGCTCAGCAGCTGGCTGCCTTTTCCCCAAGTTCTTGTACATTTTCTTTGGGGAAGGCCAGTTCATGGCCTTGGTAGGATCAGCAGGTTTTTTGAGGGCCTTTGTAATATAGTGTGACATGCTTTTTAGCATTGTCTTCTTCTGACTTATGTTAGTGCTCTTGCCATCTGATGACTCTTTGTTGAAATGGTCTGCCAGTATGGAGATGATTTTGCTAGGGATTGAAGAAGTGAACTGGGTGGCCATCTTGCTTGAAGAAAGCAAGATTGTACTCCTGTATAACATTCCTATCTCTGGTGCAGGAACTTCTGGCATATAGGGTGGTGTAGGTAAGGTGCATAGCAGTGCTATAATGAAGGTATTGGCTGATGAGATGGAATTCTCATCATTGGCATCTGAGGAAGTAGCACTAACTGGTGCTATGAATGTATTGGAGGAAAAAGGGATATTCTCATCCTCATTGTCACCCCATGTATCATGAGTGATAGGGGTACAAGCTTCTTGGTGAGCATGTGCCTGTGAGAGCACTTAGAATCAGGGTTTTGGTATCTAAATATCATGGCATTGAGGGAAGTTTCTTCCATGGTGGAAAATAAACCAGTCTTTACTTTTTGGCTAGAAGAAAGGAGGATAACTGCCATTTTGTTTTAGTAGTTGGTGGAACTACTGAGTTGGGGCTGTGGAAGGGGGCATGATGGCCAAGCACTCTAAGTCCTCATGAAGTGTGACTTCTAAGAGCTCAGGACTGAAAATAGGAATAGAAAAAACAAAAACTCTGGTTCTTTACCAGTCTTCTCAAAGCTTCTTCTCTCTGCTTGAGAATAGAAGGTGACCACAGAATAGGGTTTTATGATAACACCCAGAAACACGGTAGATAGACAAAGCTGGTGTAGAACAACTCTTTAATGCACAGTTTCATGATAAGTCTTAACCAGGGCTTATAATGCATGGGACCAGATGTATCATCTATCCCTAGACACTCAGGTTGATGTTACCCAGGAACTGGCTGTAGTGCACTATTGGCAAAAGCAATGTTAACCTTATTTATCAAGTGCTGGTCAAGTGCCAATTATACTGGATAATGGTGGTATACTGATAATCATCATGTGATCATGCATGAGTTTCCCTTGACCCTGAGATATGGGTGTATGAATGTCAGTGAAGTGCCTCAGTTCAGAAGGTGGCAAGAAGTGAGAAAAAAGAACTTAAGAAGAAGAAGCCTAACAGCTAAAAGAATACTATCTCTGGTTGAAGAAACATGGGATAGGTGAAGTTTAAGAGTGGGTGGCTTGACAGCTCAATAGAAACTAGGCACTCTTGAAGAAAGGTGATCTAGGCAGAGTAGGGTTGTGGGTGGACTTGAGAGGGTGCTGCAAAGTACAATGTCACACTCTGAACTTGTAAGGAGGAGCTACAGCTCTACTTGCTCAACAGAAGTGATAATGTGAAAAGTGGATGATGAGCTGGTACTTGCCATGAAGAACAGTGAACAGCAGTAAGGGATATGCTTGGAATTATATCAGGATTGATCTCAAACTGAGAAAGCCTTAAGCAATGAAATTCCAAGCATAAAAAATACAACAGTAACTACTAACTACTTTATATACTAAATACAAGTGTGCACAGACCAGCTTAGGGCTGGCATGGAATATGCTAGAAGATTCTAGATAAGATCTAGAAAAACCCTGGTGGCTATGCGATAAGATAAGATGAGATTAGATAAGATAAGAGAGAAAAGAAAGAAAGAGTATCAAGTAAAGAAAAGTAAAAGAAAAGTTCTAATACTAGATGGCAATCCTGAAAAAGGTTTCATTGATGTTTTAGTAGGAATGTTGGGGAACAGTGTCATGGTAAAGGGTGTTGAGAGAAGAATAGGTATGAAATAAAGTGGCAAGGCCACATAAGGTGGCATTGCCTGTAAAATTAGTATTATTTTCTATGAGGAGTGTCAATCTAATATTCAAGAGGACCAAAGCATACAATATATTGCATCTGGTGGTGGAAAGACACATAGAGTGGACCCTATAGGGGGGTAGGATATGAGGGGTAGGACAGTAGGAGCAAGAAGATAAGAAAGAAGACAAAATACAGCCAATAAACATATTGAGGGATAAAGATATTTAGACTGAGGGGAAGTCAGAGGGAAATCACCTCTTATATTCATTGAGGATTGTCCATGCATTTTCAAGGTTTGCCTTAGGCTCCCACATTGATTCAGAAATCAGCCATTCCTCTTAGAAGATCAGAAATTGGAAAGATCCATGGACCTTCTTATAGTGTAGAGTTTTTCTGACTTCAAATTCCTTTTTATCTCTGAC
Organism: Boletus rubropictus; assembly: GCA_038092695.1. Taxonomy (NCBI): domain Eukaryota; kingdom Fungi; phylum Basidiomycota; class Agaricomycetes; order Boletales; family Boletaceae; genus Boletus; species Boletus rubropictus. The sequence goes on from JBBPQW010000230.1 coordinate 11,659, forward strand.
AATGTCAGGTGGGTCATAAGTGAAATTAGGGCCATGTTCTGGGGTTTTCTGATAGGACAATAAGAGCAAAGTGTGAAACATGTTGTGGATTTTTCACAAGAATGGAAGTTAGAGGCAGTAGGCAATGGGAGTGATGACCTTCTGAATCTAAAAGGGGCCATATCATTTTGGAAGGAGTTTTAATGATTGGTCAGGGATGCAGAGGATCTTTCCCTTAAGCCAAACCTTATTGTCCTATTTTCAGAAGGTGAACTTGGTGGTTACACAGGATTTCATTGCCTTCTGGGCCAGTTCATGGGCTGCTAATGCCTCAGCTTGGGCCTTGTCAATATCAGCAAGATGACTGTCAAGAGAGTTGACAAAGAAAGGGCAGAGTGGAGGATATGGGCAGGGTTCATATCCCATCATTAGAGAGAATGGTGTCTTTTTAGTGACTAAATGGACTAAGGAGTTGTGGTGGAACTCAATGGAAGGGATAAGCTCTTTCCACCATGTTTGTACTCTGTTACAAAAGATCCAAAAATAGGTTTTGACCTCCTGATTGACTTATTCAGTTTCTCCATTGGTCTGTGGGCAGTAAGTGAAGGAGAGGTGAATGTCATATTTGAGGAGGCAGGCAAGTTCTTTGGCAAAAGCTGAGGCAAACTAAGGGCCTTTGTCTGAGATAATGTGGTCATGAAGACCAAACCTAGTAAAACCCTTTTTATAAAATACTTTAGCAACTCCTTTTGCACTGATAGTAGAGTTGCAAGGCATTAAAATTACCCCCTTTATAAGCCCATGGTCAACCACAACAATGAGAGCATCATAACCTTGGACTAGGAATAGGCCAGTAATAAGGTCAACAGAAATATGCTGGAAGGGTCAGGAGCAAGTGGAGGGAAAAGGGGAAAGAGGAGAAACTGTGGGGTAGGTGTTTACCTTGGAGGACTGGAAGACTGCACACCTGGAAATAAATCAACAGATGAATGCAGTGAGGCCTGGCCACCAGTAGTCATGAGAAATCAGTTTGGTAGTATGGAAAATACTGCTGCTGGCAAGGAACTCATGGAGATATTTAACAAGGTCATGGTGGGCAAAGGTGGGAATATAGAGACAGCATTTGAAGTAAAGGTTACTATCATGGTAAACCCAGTCCTCAGGATGGGAGTGACTGAAGAGGGGTTGAGAATTTTCCATGGCTTGAAGGATGGATTGAACAAGAGGATCAGAGGCAGTGGAGGTGGTGATCTTTTTACTAAGGGTAAGGTCAATATTGTGAACAAAGGCCTCATTTGGAAAAAGGGTGACAGTTTGGTTGTTGAAGGAAGTATTGACATGGTCATGGTGAGACAGAGCATTAGCAGGCCCCATAGCAGTACCTGGAACAGGGGTAAAGGTGAGGTTGAAGTCCTAAAGGAAGAGATGCCAGCAAGCCTGGCAGTGAAAGAGTTTATGGGGGTCATAGAAGTAGGCCAGGTTTTTATGATCTGTAATGATAGTGACAGGAAGGCCAGTATCCTGGAGATAGTGCTTTCATTCTTGCAAAGCATGAATAACAGCCAGCAGTTCACAGTCATAGATATCATAGTTTTTCTTAGTAGGGGCAAAGGTTTTGGACAAATACACACATAGGTGACAATCTCCATTATTGTCAGCTTGCATCAGCACCATGCTAGAAGCAGTGAGAGAGGCATCAGTCATGATACAGAATGGTTTTCTAAGGTTGGGAAGGATAAGGTTGGGGGCCAAAGTGAAGATGGATTGAAGGGTGCAGAAGGCAGTTTCCTGGAAGGATGACCATTTCCAGGGCTGGTTCTTGTGGGTGAGGACAAGAAGGGGTTGTGCTATGAAGGAGAAGTCAGAGATGAACTTGTGATAAAAGTTGCAAAACTCAAGGAATGAGTGAACTACTTTGACATTATGGGGGACATTCCAGTCCTTGATTGCATTGAACTTGGTGGGGTCCATCTGAGCACATCCTTTGCTAACTACTATATCTAGGTACTCAACTTCATCTTTGTCAAACTCACATTTTGAGAGTTTAAGGCAGAGGTGGTGGTCCTGGAAACATTGGAGGACTCAGAGGGTATGCTTATGGTGGGTGGCAATGTCAGAGGAATGAATAAGGAGATCATCCATATAAATGAGCAGCCATCCTTCAGCTATCATATTGCTAAAGGTGTCATTTATGAACACTTGAAATATGGCAGAAGAGTTGCAAAGGCTAAAGAATATCACTGTTGGCTCAAAAAGTCCTTGGGAGGTGATAAAAGCAGCCTTCCATTGGTCACCCTCTTTGATATGGACATTATTGTATTCCTATTGGATGTCAAACTTGGTAAAGATGGTGGAGTCTTTTAGTTGGTCCATTAGAGTCAAGATGAGAGGGAGAGGGTAAGCATTCTTGACAGTGTGCAAGTTGAGGTAGCAATAGTTCTGGCAAGGTTGGACTGATCCATCTTTCTTTGGGACAAAGAAGAAAGGGGAGGCTTGCAGTGACTTGGAGGGATGCATGAGATAGGGTTCAATCTGCAGTAGATCTGCAAGTAAGTCTCAATCTCCTGGTTTACTTGTTCCATTTCTCCATCCATCTGAGGGTGATACACCATTGATAAGGTGAGGTCATACCCGAGAAGTTGTTCTAGTTCTTTTGTGAAGGCAGAGGCGAACTGTGGGCCTTGGTCCAAGATAATCTTTTCATAAAGGCCAAAACAAGTATAGATCTTTTCATAAAACAGGGCCATGATGCCAGCTGAGTCGATCATTTTCTTCATGGGGCAAAGGATTACCCCCTTCGTAAGCCCATGGTTGACCACAACCAGCAGTGAATCAAAGTCATCGGATAGGAATTCATCCAGTCTTTAGATGCTCCTCAATAAATGTATTGCATGTTTCAAGCTCTTGGGGGTTCAGAGGATAGACTTTGGTGACCTTGAGGATAAAGGAGAAGTGAAGGGTAATGGTGTGGTTGAAAGGACATGAGAGGGGAAGCCTATTGTGGATCTGTTCCTCAAAGACTTTGGCAAATTTCTTTACCCAGTCTAGTAATATTGCTTTGGCCTTCTCTTGTTATTGAGCAATTTCAGTAGTGATGGTTATCTCCTTAGTAGTTTCGTGGCCCATGGGGCAAGTGGGATTCCAGGGGCTCGCTTTGCTTTTCCAAGTTTGATCTCCATCTCATAGTTAGGATTGGCCAAAAGGATTTTGACCAAATATTGCTGGTTGATTGCAAGGGGGTGATCAAGGGTTGGGATGTAAGTGGTGAGGGAGATATACACATGTCCTTGGCTCCAGTTGATGAAAGGATTGACTGCTTTTAGCCATGGCATGCCCAGGATGATATTGTTCTTTCCAGAGATGATGACAAGAAACTCTCTTTCTTTAAGGGTTCCCTCAATTGAGAGTTGGAGGATGGTCTTATAATAAATAAACCCTTCCTTGTTGATAGTCCTGTCAAAATTTAAGGCTTAGAGGGGTTGGGGCAGGCAGATTTTTGACAGGTCATGTTCTTCAACAAAATTTGGACTAATAAAGTTACTGGTGGCCCCACTCTCAATTAGAGCAGATATCTCAATGATTTGTGCTCTGTCAAGTAATAGAGAGATTGGGATATGGATTTATTTCTTGTTTCTATCAGATACAATTACAGGAGCAATAAAAACTGGAGAAGAAGACATTGGCACTTTCCTCCTTCTCAAAAATCCTCATAAATTACCTTTGCAACCATCAAAGGCTCTTATTCTCCATCTTCATAGCATGCCTTGAGTGCTCAAAGGATCTCATCAGCATTGACCTTGTTTTCTTTGAGGTGATGCATATACTTGGCCAGTTCTGATGGCTGGATGACAGGGGTAGGGATGATGGGAGCTGCTTGGGCCCACTCTGGGTTTTGAGGTGGATGAGGCAGCTGTTATAATTCATTTATTCTTTTTCTCTTTTCCTTTATTTTTCACTATACACGAACTGTATAACCACTTGACCATTCCCATGGTCATGCTTCACTTCTTTGGACTTTCTATCTGACCATTCCCACAGTCACAGTTTATTCCTTCAAATTCTTTTATTTTCTATTGTATAACTTTCTATTTGGCCAATGGCCATTCTACCTCTTATCTTTGGCCAATGGCCATTCTCTCTTAAGTCGTACAATTTCCTTATTTCCTTTTATGAACCTGGTCCGTGCTCAGTTTATATGGGTATATAAACCTTGCTCTATGTATTGTACTCCTTAGACTAGATCTACTTGGAAGTACTGCTAATTCCTTGTAACTAATCCTCAACAATCTCTCGACTTAGTCCCCCCATACCCAAATTCTCAGTTGCAGTCTGGGGTTAAGCTGCCTCTGCACACTTAGAACGAATGACATGAGTTAGCCCAAGTCTATGCTCATATCTCCCCGGTCCAAGCATAACAAAAGATCTAGTCTCTCTTTTACTGGCAGCCATTGTTGCTGACCAGCATTATCATTGAAAGATTTCGTCCCGGAACAACCCCAAGTCCTCGCCTACAAAAGGCAAGAAACCCCTGCTATCCCCATATGAACTCCGAAATCCTGACCCTCTTATTCCTGACACCTTGGACTCAGAACCAGAACATGGATGAATGATACTGGAGGAAGAACCCCGGCCACTGACTTGAAAGTTGGAGGAAAAACCCCAACCCTCAGCCGAACAAACCACAGGACCAAGCAAACTAGCCGCTGCACCCGAATGACCCGCAGAACCAAAAAGAACTCTTGCGGTCTGAAACCCCTCAAGTGCCATGATGACAATGAAATCCACCAAACTTAAGATTGGAGCACCCGAACCCTATGATGGCTCATGTGACAAAGCTAAGTCCTTTTTTCTCTCTGTCAAAGCATATCTACTGATTAACAAAGAGATATACAATGACAACAACAAGAGAGTAGTCTATGCCCTCTCATATATGAAAAAAGATGTAGTGCTCCAGTGGGCCACAAGATTTCGAGCTGACTGCCTGAACAAGAAGACACCATCCTTCAGAACATTCGTGCAATTTGAGAACGAATTTAAGCATACCTTTGAGTATGCTGATACACAAGCAGATGCCATTGCTAAATTGGCAATGCTGACAATGAATGATAAGAAGAAGGCAATGACCCTCAATGAATACATCGCCAACTTTCGGACGTATGCGTCCCATAGCCAAATCACACAAGATGCTGCACTGATTGAATTCTTCTTCCGAGGACTGAAACCAGCTATCATACGAAGAATCCTTGGCATGGACACCCCTCCCACTTTTATCGAAGAGTGGTTTGAAAAGGCACTTTATTTCCAAGCTGCCTATGAACGACTGTCAGTGTTCACAGCCTGAATGAACCCAACCAGAAATGGCAGAAACTGGCAACCCAAACCGACATACACCCCCAGATGAATGATGAATGATCCAGATGCAATGGACATGGATTGTGTGGAACTCTTGCGAAAGAATGAGAAGACCACATCCAAACTAGCAAATGTTTCACATGCCACAAACAAGGGCACACTATCAAGAAACTGCCCTGAAATGAAGAAAACAACTCACCCTTTGACTCAGAAGAAGAAGAAGGATTCAGTAAAAGCTGTAAGGCAAGTTGTGAAGAAGAAAGAGTCCTCAGACTCTGGAGATGGAGTGGATGCCAAAGAAAGTGACAACAAAGAGGCTGTACAAACAGCCCGCATCTCCATGAGATGAAAGGGTTTTTAGAAGGGAGGACTTCATCAATGCAAGTGCCTTCCCAATTTTCCTGCTCCCCTGTATTAATAGCCAACCGAAATATACATGGACTTCAAGTTCCGATCCAGTTTATGGCTTCAGGAATGAGCAGAAAAGATATTGAAACAAGAGCCCTCATTGACTGCAGAGCAGAAATCTCCTGCCTAGATTGGAGCTTTGTGAAACAACACTGACTCCCAGTTGAAAAATTGCCCCACCTGATAATGGTACAGAATGTTGATGCCACCAAGAACAAGAATGGCGATATTCTCTACCAGACGACCCTTTACTTCTGAACCAACAATATCATCACGAAAGGGAAGTTTTACCTCATAAACTGTGGACGGCAGAAAGCTATACTGGGAATGCCTTGGCTTCAATCGGTAAACCCAATGATCAACTGGAAGAAAGGGACCATCAATATTCATGATTCACACAACCTCTCCCCTGAATTCTACCAAATGACAATGTCCCTCCAGCAGAAACATTGGCAATGATTTATTTGCTTGGTTGAAGCCTCCGAGTTTAAAGTCAAAAGGCTAACAACAAACACAAATGTCCCCATGAAAGGATCTGAACATGCGGCAGGATACAATCTATATGCTGCCAAACTGACAATGATTCCTGCCCTTGGCAAGGAACTGATTGACATGAAGATAGCTGTATGACTCCCAAAAGGGACTTACAGACGAATTGCCCCCCAAAGTGGACTTGGTATTAAGCGCATGATCCAGATCAGAGCGGGCGTGATCAATCCCAACTACAGGGGACCCGTGAAAGTCCTGCTGTTCAACCACTCGAAGGATGAAGTACATATAAATGCTGGAGATCGAGTAGCTTAACTCATGCTGGAAAAGATTGATTCCTCGCCCCCAGATGAAGTTAAAGAACTTGATGACACCAAACGAGAAGACAAAGGTTTTGGATCTTCTGATGCTGGAATGAAGAAGATCCTCAACTTCTGCAGACTTATGACACCAGAATGAATAATCAAATGGATGAGGAAGCATGCTGATTGGGAATGAAGAGTACTCCTGAGCATAGAATAACTCCCTTGACACTGATGAGCATGGTGGCTCTGTGCATATACAACAGCCACAAGACTTGCCAAAGAAGCCAAGAAGAAGAAACTGAAACCAACACTCCTGAAAGAATATGAGGAGTTTAGAACAATCTTTGAAAAGGAGGCTACAGACCACATCCCTCCTTCACAACCTTACAACCATCTGATTAACCTGGATGACTCTTTTGTCCTGAAGGTAGCAAAAGTCGACCCACTATCCCCTGATGAACGGAAGGCAATGGAAGCCTTCATAGAAGAAAACTTACAAATAGGAAAGATATGGCCTTCAAAATCCCCTCAGGTCTTTCCATTTTTTTTCGTCAAAAAGAAAGATGGCACTCTATGACCCTGCCAAGATTACTAATACATCAATGAACATTTGATCAAGGATGCCTACCCACTCCCGCTAATCTCCGACCTTATCAACAAACTGAAGGATATGAACGTATACACAAAGTTTGATGTATGATGGGGGTATAACAACATCAGGATCAAAGACAGCAACCAATGGAAGGCCACATTTATCACCCAAAAAGGGCTTTACGAGCCAACTGTAATGTTTTTTGATCTTTTGAACTCGCCCCCCATGTTTCAGAGATTTATGAATGACTCCTTCAGGGACATGATAGCGGAAGGATGGCTAGTGATATATATGGATGACCTGCTAATCTTCTCAGGTGACATGAAGACTCATGAAGAACGAACACAACACATCCTGGCACACATGAAAGAACTTGACCTTTGCCTAAAGCTCGAGAAATGCCACTTTGACTGCACTGAAGTCAAATACCTCAGCATGATTATCAAGCAAGGACATGTCGCCATGGACCCAGTCAAGGTGAAAGGAATAGAAAACTGGCCAACACTGACTAAAGTTAAAGATGTTCAATCATTTCTGGGGTTTGCTAACTTCTATAGGCAATTCATACCCCATTATTCCAACATCACCAGACCCCTCCTTGACCTCATGAAGAAGAACCACCCCTGGGAATGGGGGCCACAACACAACAAAGCCTTCAAACAGCTGAAAATAATCTTTACCAAAGAACTGGTTCTGGCAATGCTGAACCTCGAACAACCATTCACCATTGCGACTGACACCTCCAAGTATGCCACTGGAGGAATATTATTGCAGACCAATACAAACGGAGAATGGCACTCTTGTGCCTATATTTCTCAGACCTTCACTTCAGCTGAATGAAACTATAACATTTTTGACAGGGAACTGCTCACCGTTATATGGGCACTGAAGACATGGCACCATTACCTACAGGGAATGCCACATAAAGTAACAATCTTTACTAATCATAAGAACCTAACGTATTTCAGAAAACCCCAAAACCTGAACTGATGACAAGCATGATGGCTATTAGACCTCGCCAATTATGATTTTCAGATGATGCGTGTACCCAGAAAACTACCATCCGGACCTGATGCTCTTTCCAGATGACCAGATTTAATTCCCCCTCATAACAACAACAACATGACAATGACTCTCCTCCCTCAGTCAGTCTTTGTAAATCTTATCGACATCGCCCTACAGGACAAGATATGCCTCTTCACCCCTGATGATCCAGTTGTCCTCAAAGCCCTTAGATGCATGAAAGGCATCTCATCCTTCCTCCGGGACCGACTCTCCAATTGGAAATGCAACACCAGAATTCTCACATATCAGAACCAGGTCTACATTTCCCCCAACCACTGACATGCTGTAGTATCTCAAAATAATGATCATGACTCTGCTGGACACCCTGGCTATCTGAAAATGCAACAATTAGTCGCCTGTGAATATTGGTGGCCTGGCCTAGCCACCTACATTAGGAAATATGTCAAAGGCTGTGCTATATGCCAGCAGAACAAGGCTAATACCCATCCGACCACTGCACCGCTGAATCCGATTCCCTCACACGTGTCCTGACCCTTTCAACAGGTGTTGTGTGACTTGATTACTGACCTCCCCCTATCTGATGACTTTGATTCACTGCTGGTTGTGATTGACCATGGGCTTATGAAGGGGGTAATCCTTTGCCCCACAAAGAAAATGATTAACTCAGCCAGTATCACAGCCCTGTTTTATGAAAATGTCTACACTCATTTTGGCCTTTATGAAAAGATCATCTTGGACCAAGGCCCACAGTTCGCCTCCACCTTCGCAAAAGGACTAGAATGGCTCCTCAGTTATGACCTTGCCTTATCAATGGCGTATCACCCCCAGATGGATAGAGAAATGGAATGAGTAAATCAGGAGATTGAGACCTATCTGTGGATCTACTGCAGATTGAACCCCACCTCATGGGCAGAAAAGATTCCTATGGCAGAATTTGCTTATAACCACCAACCTCACTCCACGACCAGACAATCTCCATTCTTCCTGATGATGGGCTATGAACCCTGATCACTTCCCACAGTCATTTCTGACACAAACATCCCCACGGTAGAAAACTGCCTGAAACAACTTTCTGCAGCCTGAGATGAGGCACTGGCTGCTCATGAACTGGCACAGATGATGATGATGAAGAGAAACAGACACTCATTTACACCCTTCACCAAAGGGGACAAAGTTTGGCTAGAGGTGCATAACTTGAAGTGCCATATCGACAACCCAAAGTTCACCGCAAAATGGGAAGGACCCTTTACGATAACAAAAATCCTATTCCTAATCACCTACCAACTTTGACTCCCTGAAACATGAAAGATCCACCCCATGTTTCACACCTCCCTCTTATCTCCCTACTGCAAGAACAATATACATGGTTCAAATTTCAAACAACCATCACCTGACCTTATCACTGGAGAAGAGGAATATGAAATAGAAGTGATCCTAAGTCATAAAGGGTGATGGAAATTCCTAATCAAATGGAAAGGATATCCGTCAGCCGACAACTCATGGGAACAAGAAAGTTCCTTAGAAAATGTGAAAAGATTACTAAAGACCTATAAAAAGGCACACCCACAATCAATTTCACCATTCCATCCTTGAATCGAACCCACCACCATGAACACCACCCTTGAACACCAGTATGCCTGAAGACTCAAGAACCTCCAGTCTGAACCTGGACTTCAAGTGATGATGATACCCCTGCTAGAACCCTCCTATGTCTTGTCTTTATCTCACTCTTTGGACACCAATTCACCATTAGACATTTTATATAGATCTTTCTTAGCGAACTGGCGCGTCACCCTTTGTTTGGATCATATCATGGTCCAGCTACCCAAACCCCGTAATGACTTGCAAGAAGAGCTTGTGCAGACATGCAGAATGGCCCTCCAGATGGCTCAGCATGTGAGGAATGAAATAGAGGATCAGCTACTAATTGGAATGGACCAGCTCTGGATGGAGAACGTACTTGCCAACCTCTCGAACCACTGGTCCCATAACAGCCCACCATTCAACCAAGCCTCATCCCCAGATCCTATTCCCCTACCACCATGCAGAGACCCATCGCTGTCTCCTACCGCCACCGTCCCTATTCCCCATGGAAGATTCACACCTGACAACATCATCACCCCTATCTTAATTGAAGATGAAGTAAGAATGCTAGACCAATTGGAATGACAGTCCATTGAAGAAGACCACCAGCAAGCTATTGCGCTAGCCCTGTTGACTCCATCTGACCCCCGCTTTCCCGAAGCATACTTCATCTGTTGACAACTAGATCATATCCACATAAACTGCTTCCTGTATCAATGCCCCCTATGTCCTTGGTTCCAATCCAGTCACATCCAAGCAAACTACCCCCTTCATCGAAGGCACACAACCTCCTCCTCATCTGGCCAATTGTCATGAACTTCCCATTCCTCTTACTCTTCACAATGTCATTGTCAACCTGTCCATCGATGGGATTCCCTGGTACCCTATGATTTGGACCCAGGAGATAACATCATTGATGACATAGGATACTTTAACATCACTGGTTCCCCTGCCGGCGGATTCATCAACTTGTAGAAAGAAAGTTTGGGTAACCTTTTGTCTAAACAGAGAATAATGTTACAATTTATTTATTTTTTTCTCTTTTTCTTTATTTCTCGCTATATGCGAACTGTATAATCACTTGACCATTCCCACAGTCATGCTTCACTTCTTCAGACTTTCTATCTGACCATTCCCATGGTCACAATTTATTCCTTCAAATTCTTTTACTTTCTATCATACAACTTTCTATTCAGCCAATGGCCATTCTCTCTCAAATCATACAATTTTCTTATTTTCTTTTATGAACCTGGTCCATGCTCGGTTTATACAGGTATATAAACCTTGCTCTATGTATTGTACTCCTTAGACAAGATCTACTTGGAAGTACTGCTAATTCCATGTGACCAATCCTCAACAATTTCTTGACTTAGTCCCTCCATATCCAAATCCTCAGTTGCAGTCTGGGGTTAAGCTGCCTTCATGCACTTAGAACGAACGATGAGAGTTAGCCCAAGTCTATGCTCATACCTCCCCGGTCCAAGCATAATAGTGTTATATCCTTGCGAATACACCACTAGCCACAGCCCTCACAGCCTATACACTAGAGGCTGGTGATGATAAAAGGAAAAGGAAACAATGAGAAGAGCTAAAGCACACCAATCAGATGGTTTTAACCCGACTAGACAAGTGGTCAAAGCTGGGGATGCCAGTGATGAACACAAGCCTTTATATATTGTACAAGAGTGTGCACGGACCAAGCAGTGCATGTGACTAATTACTATACAAGTACATAGTGTTCTCACGGAGGCAGTGTAGAATGGAAGAGAAGCAACGGAGATTAAGTAGGTGTGTAAACCATGAGGCATGATGTCATAGTCTAGAGTGATTCTAGACCTGGGTCATGTGCATGCTCCTATGATCATGTGTCCTGGTCACGTGACTTTGAAAAGAGAAATTGAAGGTGAAAAGTTAGGTGAATAATAGGGGTTTATAACAAATAGCAGCAGGATAGAAGTTGAGTTGTGGTTGAGGCAAGGGTGGTTCTGAGTCAAGCTTCCCTTTCTATGGCAAATAAATCATAACCCCATTCTCATGTGTTCAGCTCATTGAACTAGGGTGAGTCATACCACATTAACATCCATGGCATTTGGGTCATAGTCCTGACTAGATGAATTAAAGGAGAACCTGCTTTGGAATAACTCCTTGGTGCATTTCTGCTACCCATGAAAGTGGCTAGCAGCTGAGATCCATCCCTCTAGCATTGAGGGGATCTTTTACATGGACAAGACCATCCCTGTTATCTTTTGGTTGAGTCCTTTGGCAAACTGGTCAATCAGCACATTCTGATTGGTAATCTTTGCTTGTAATGTAGCCAGCTAGAACTCCAATATATAGTTGTGAAATCCATCTTCACTTGTCCCCTGTCACACATTCCTTATCTTTCTATGAGCACTTACTTCTAAATAAAAGGGAAAGAACATCCTTTGGAATTCTTCAACCAGCTTTGTGAATGATTTTTCCTCAGTAGGGAGGTTGTCATTCAGCACCTTTGAATATCAGTGTTTAGCAAAGGAAATGTCCCAACCTTTACTCATCTTATTGATAGTCACCAAGACCCAGTCCTTCAGGTTATAAAGATCCTTGTTCATCATGAAGTAGGCTCTTATGGCCAGTATCCATCACATGGCATCCTTGGACTTGCCAGAAAAGTCCTCAGATAGGCCTGCTTTTAACTCAATCTTCTTTTTGGAAGACATGCTATACTCAGTACACTCAGGTAGGAATAAAGAGGTGGGTGTGGAGGGGAAAAGTTCTTCTGAGGGTGGGTCAACAGGAATGGGGGAGGATGGTCACTCTTCTTTAGGTGGAAGTGGGGTGGATTGTTTGGTGAAGGAGTGGACAGGAATATGGATGGGTCATATAAGGGTAGGGGCAGCTGGTTGGTTAGAAAAGGAAAAAGAGGAAGCAACTTATCAAGCTGGGGGAGCTGGGGGAGTGATGGCAGCTTCTAGTGATTTTTCAATACCTCAGAGGAAGGAAGTTACAGGATTGCTGGTGATGGATGAAGATTGTGAGATGGGAGTTGGAGTTCTGAAGAAAGGATGGATTATGTGCTTGGGGGTGGAAATGTTGGGCAACAGGTTTACTCCTGGATAGGAGAATAGTGGTTAGAAAGCTCATTCTTTTGATATGCACCTTGCATAGAATCTAGCTGAAGCATCTACTCTGTGGTAAGATGAAGTCCAATAGAATAGAGGTTATGTGCCAAGAGTCTTGTTGATGATCAACCTCACACCAACAAAAAGTTCACAGCAAGGTTGAATTGTATAGAACTAGCTTAGTAGTACATGATGGAAGAGAACACTATTTATATGATGGAAGCCTGCACACAGACCAAGAAATATAATAAAACTTGAGGAAAGAGTTCTATAGAAGGAGAAGAGTGTTTCTTATAAAGAAGAACAGATAAGGGGTTTAAGGAATGTTTGAGAAAGAGAAGGAACATTCCATATGAATCTATGGATGTAAGAAAAAAAGGTCAACACAAGTTGAGACACTGGGCTCACTAGAACAATTTAAAAGAAAGAAAGTACAAAGAAAGGAAATGTTCTCAGAATACCACCCTATTATAACATGCAAGTACAGTCACCAAAGCTATGAGCTGATGAGTCTTCTGACGATGCACCATTCTTGTTCTTATCAAGTGATCCCTTTGACTTATTCACATGGACAGTTCAAACACCATGACTTTTTCCAACACCCATCCCCTCCAATACAGCAGCAGTAGCATCCTAGCCTGTTCCACTCAAATCAAGAACTATGACCATGACTTCTACTTCCTGGGCCAGTCATCCCTTCAACACCATGCCAGGATCTGCACTTAGTAGCAGTGCAAGCATTTTCCTTCCTAGTATCCACAGAAAATGCAAGCGTTCTGAGAACCCCATTGCCTTCTTTATACAAGAGCCCTCTTCACAGCCATTGAAAAGACTGCAATATTGAAGAGGCAGCATTACATTGTCTGATCTAGGACTGAGTAGTGAAGAAGAGAAAGAGGATCTTGAAGATCTTGGACTTGACAGAGAGTTCCTTACTAACACAAGTCCACAGTTAGATGCTCCAATGCAATCCACATTTTATGTGATAACAAAAAATCTTCTGCAGACTAGAAATGTTCATCTCAACATCAAGGAACAAACTTAGAGCAATGTCAAGATCATGTTTGTCATATATTGCAGGAGTTCCTTTGAAATGAGAATCCTCTAGAAAAACACACTGCATAGATGCTGGAATTGCTTCTTATTTTGGAAAAAAAGGCAAGATGCCCTAATTGTTATCCCCACTAGTGGCAGAAAAAGCATGTTGTGGCTCATGCCACCCTTGTTAGAGTCCACCTTCAAGGCCATTATCATCTGTCCTTTCATAGTTCTACTCAACAAACAATGTAATAGGGCAAAGCTTGCCAGCCTCCATATGGTCAATTACTCTAAGTACAACATTGTTACCCTCAATTTTCAACTCCTTTTTGTGCAGGTGGAGCATGTGACCAGAAAATGTTTCAAAGAGTAAGTCTAGTCCCCCATTCCTCAGCTTCCTCCCCTCTTTGTGGTACTGATTGATCAATGGCATCCTTTTTTTTATTTTACCAGGCTTTTGAGAGGGGAAAGTTGCCCCAAGTTCACACACATCTTTACAGATGAATACCATGACCTGATCAGCTGTCTGCCTGCTTGAAAGGTGCCATTAAAGGCCCTGGCAGACTGGGCATCTTCAATGGATGCCCTGCTCATTCTTCTCTCTGCCATCTTTCCACCATGCTTTTAGAGGCAACTGATGGCCTCCTATAGGCTGCCCCAGAATGAGACTGCAATGGTTTGATCACCCATGAATTGTCCCAAGATTAGACTTCACACCATCTGCCTCAATCTAATGGTTGCAAATAATGCCTTACTAAATTTGGTTTCTGTGTTGCAGAGTAAGCTTACCCCCAACCAGAGAATACTTGTCTTCTTCCCTCCCTGTGCCAGTGTGGAGGAGTTTGGAAATAAATCCCATTGTGCAGTCTTTTATAGCAACCTATCATTTGTTGGTAATTCCAGGTCTTTCAATCTCAACCAGTGGAACAATGGGGAAGTCAAGGTGATGGCATGCACATCCACCTTCATGTCTGGAGTGAATAGAAAGAATGTCCACTTCATTGTTATCTTTGAACCCTTTTACAACCTGATGATGAATGTGCAAATAATTGGGCATGCCAAAAGGGATGGTTCAGAGGCACATGCATTCTTGGTCATGAAAGAACAACCTGCATGAGTGTGCAAACAAAGGGATGATGTCAGTCTTCTCCAAGAGCTGAATGATGTCATCCACAAGCAGTAATGCAAGATCTACTAACTAATGATTCACATAGACAGTCCCTTCCTTGCATGCAAGTGTGATAACATCCAAGGACAAGTCCATTGTGATATTTGCAATTCCAAAAATGAGATCCATTATTTTGCTCTAGAGTCAGTCAGGCCACCCTTTGCCATGCTGCCTGCCATAAAAAAGTGAGTGACCAGCATTGGACATTCAGAAATGCTATCACCATCAAATGCAATCAAGGTAAACCTTTGATGGCTGAAGGAGCACATGGCTGACATGTGCAGTTTCTCTTTTTCAGATGATTCAATAATGTGACTTGATTGGAACACAGAGTAGTGATCTTTATAATACAGAGTTCACAGAAATAATGGGCAGAGCAGCAGATCAGATCAAGAACATGCACAAGCTCATAGACTCTGACTATACCATTCTCAAACATGAACAGATATGTTGTCAGCCAGGCATGCAAATTTTCCATGTTTTTCATGAACAATCTACTGTCACAGGCCTGGGGCCAAACCTAGCCACAACCATCCCAAATATTCACAACCTTGGCAAAAGGCATTAGCTCTTCATTACCTGATGTTCAAAAATATCATATGAGGATTTATGCCATTAATGCTGTGAAACAGTCTCATTTACATTGCATGAAAGAGCTGGACAAGTATATGCCAGTGTTGGCAGGCACATGTCCATACCACTTCATTAGTCAAGAAGAGATTGTGCCTGACCACTTTCTGAAGTATCCATTGATGCCTGCTTTCATGAAGAAAGAGTATGATCAATTCAAGTGTGCTTTCAAGTTCGGAAGGTTTACTTATTGTTACAAGTGTGATCTGCCCCAGAACAGGAATTGAAATGAAAAAGGGCCTAGGTGTCATGCAAGTGAAAAAAGTAGTCATGACAAGCTCTGTCCATGGCCACATTTCATTCTCAGATCCACACACTGCATTTGGAAACTCCAGAGCTCTGTTGACAAATGTTGGCAGAGCTCACCAGATCTTCTTAAACAGTCATCTCTACCCATGAGCAGTTTATAGACTAGGCAATCACCAATGACTGAAAGCAGGGAAAGTATCACAATTGTCTGAAAGCATTTTTGTGGCTCTGTTGGTAGTATGAGAAAGAAATTCCAGGCATGTTCAAATAATGGGTTATATGTATGCATCCCTGTTCTTATCCTTGTAAAAAAAAAAAAATTAAAAAAAATTACAATCTTGCTCTATAGTTGATAGTATCAGCATCAGTAGTCTTCCTACTTGATTTATACAATGGGCAACAAAACTGTTTCAATAACTAACCCTAATGCAGTGCGTGAAGTGCACTACAAACACATGTGGGAATCTCACTTAGCATTGGTGGGAACAAACAAAGTACATACTCTTGGCTACAACTCTGGTCCCTGAGTCATGTGATTTCATTCAGGTCCAGTGGAGATATATCCATTTTAAGTCACTCATGTCATTGGAATAGTTTTGTTGCTATTATATTGAAATGTAAAATTCATATGTTGCATGTTATGGTATTGCAGTATGCCGAGGATATTACGTTTGAGATCACTTATTTTCCCTTGGGTCGCCCTAGCAACCCATGCTCTTCTATCACCGCGGACTTTTCCTTTTTCTGACCTTAGCGGCCGCTTCTGATGGGGCACCCTTCTGACTTCCTTGGTGTTCCCATGGCCAGTTGTTGTCTTACTCATATTTGGACGCTTTTTCCTTACTATGGAATCTCCTCTCGAGATTCCATCGTGCTCCCCTGGTCTGTGCGCAGGCCTCCATCATATAAATAGCGCCTTCCCCTATCATGTACTCTAAGCTAGTTCTACGCAATTCAACCTTGCTCTGAACTCTCCATCTAGTGTGAGGTTGATCACTAGGTGAGACCCTATTGGCGCGTATCCTTCACTCTTTGAGTCTTCGTTCTACTCTTGAGTGAACGCTCAGCTAGATTCCACGCAAGGCGCGTATCATTGCAATGGGATATTATGTCAGCATTAAGTCATGTGATGTATAAACACTCCAACATGATGTAAACACAGCCAAACACCATCGCTTTTACCACTTCTTTCACCATGAAATCCCTTTCCACTGATCAACTCAACCAAGTTATTACTTTCTTGGAATTGGGTCAAACAACTCATCAGATCTCTGCTTCTACTGGATTCAGTAACTCCACCATCAGTTTTATTTGCACTGAACACTGTCCCAATCTTCCCAAAGCCACTGGTGGTCATCCTTCCATTATTTTCTCCACTGATATGCAATATGTCATTCGACTTCTTGGTACTGGAAAGGCTGAAAATGCTGTCCAGATTACCAAGACTCTTTAGGATGTCAAGAACCATTCCATCTCTCCCCAGACCATCTGCTGTCACTTGAAGAAAGCTGGTATGAAGGCTGTGGTCGAGCAGAAATGCCCACTTCTTTTCAAGCATTATAGGAGGGAAAGGTTGGATTTTGCTTTGAGCCATCAGGACTGGACTGTGAATGATTGGAAGCATGTTATATGGTCAGATGAGACCAAAATTAATCGCATTGGATCATATGGTAGGAAGTGGGCTTGGAAAAAGGCAGGAGAGGGCCTCAGTGATAGACTTGTGGAGGGTACAGTCAAGTTTGGAGGAGGATCAGTGATG
>JBBPQW010000231.1:0-29271 GCA_038092695.1 Boletus rubropictus
AAATTTGTGAAATATTATATCAAGTTCAATGTCCAATGGAGTTATAATAATGTCCATATGGCTGAATATGATGAATGGAAGGTTACCTTCCACACCAACTGAGGGCTTTTCGAGCTGCTTGTGATGTTCTTCAGGTTGACAAATTCACCTGCAACATTTCAGACCATGATGAACTCATTATTCAAGAATCTAATTGACCAAGGTGTTGTTGTAGTATGCATTGACGACATCATGATCTTTATGAAAACCATTGAAGAACATAGACGAGTAGTCTGAGAGGTACTCAAGATCCTCCAAAAAGAACATCTCTACTTGCAGTATGACAAATGTAACTTTGAAGTCCAAGAAACTGAGTTCCTTGGTATTATTGTCTTGTAAGATAAAGTTAAGATGGAGCCTAAGAAGGTTCAGGTGATCAAGGATTGGCCAGTTCCCCAAACATGAAAACAGTTATGGGAATTCCTCGGCTTCTTAAACTTCTATCAGCAATTCATTAAAATTTTTGCCCAAATTGCCAGACCTCTCAATGCACTTACATCTGAACTAAGAAAATTCAAATGAATAGAGGAACACCAAAAGGTGATGGACACGCTCAAGGACATACTGTACATCTATGCTGCCTGAAGATGCAGATGTTGTTGAAGCACTTCAATTCCATAAGTATGCATCAAGATCAAATTTTTTATTTTGACAAGACTTGTCAGTGTTGGCAGAGACTACTCAAGAGGGGGCCAAATTGGATAAGGATGAGGATGATATAGGTGATGAGGATTGGGATAATTGGATGTCTCCATAGTAACTACATAGTGATTATGTGACACTCAAATGTACTACATGCAAGAAGTGCACTATACTTAACAGGCCATAGCTTAAGTCTAAGCCCTGGCTTCCAGGCCAAGCCAGGCCCCCAATAGGGGCTTTGGTGGGCTCAGGGCCTGATTTCCAATTTGTCAAAGCCCGAGCCCCCCTAAGCCGGGCCAGCACAGTACTATTTGAGAGTAGGAGGATCTGCTCTCAAAAGCACTCTTGAGCTTTTACAATCAGTAATGGGTCAAAAAATTCGGACATATATAGACCGCGGCACTAAACGACATCAAGAACGAAGACCGACTAATAAACAGATACAAATACACTACGTAACCGTAGGAGGTGCCTGCAAGCCTATCGGCACTCCCAACTTGGCAGGGCCCCATTCGTGGGATACTACTCCACATAATTAATGAAGGTGTAGATGCAATTCTATTGTTGCCTATTTTGAGCAAACGACACTGTGGACGAGAATGGCGTGTGCCCAGCTGTCCTTGAGTAAATTCCGCCGTCTGTGGTAACTTTGTCTGCCCGGCTGTTTACTCTTGATGACCCTGACCAGTGTGGTCGCCCCTTACTAAATGAGGTTGACAGATTTATTTATTTATTTTATGTCATCGTGATGCCCCTTGGTGCCACTGCCATTTATGCCACGTCAAAGTCGCTGCGCACTCGAGTGACAAGTAACCCATGGGGGAGTTTTCGAGTGCGACTGTCTCCGCTTTCCACAGCCTCTTTGTCAAGAGGGCAGTCCAGGGCCAGGTGCGTCCCACCCATTCGACGCAGCTTCGGGAGAGGCTCATTCGTCTACTTTTTCAAGGGTGGTCTTCTCACCGGCCAAGATCCAACTGCGTTCAATACCTCTGACCCCTTGAGGCTATGGATCATTCAACTCAGTGCGTCATCGCTTTGCCTTGCATTCTTTCTCTTCCATTGGTGTTCATCCAAGCACAGGCATCATCCTCATGATGACGCAGCTGCTTGGTTTGATTCTGGGAAAGATCAGACAGCCCCGCGTCATTGCCGAAATCCTCGGAGGCATTCTGCTCGGTAACCCAGTTCAGAGCTCGTTCGGATGGACATTCTGACACTACGTTCAGGTCCCACTGCATTCGGACGGATTCCTGGCTTCACACACCACATATTCCCCTCAAACTCGCTTCCATATCTATCCCTCACCGCCAACATCGGACTCTGTCTTTTCCTCTTCATCATCGGGCTTGAAATTGACCCTAGTATCATCCGACGAAACGCCCGTTTGTCGATCGGGGTATCTCTCTCAGGTGTGCTGTTTCCGTTCGCCATCGGATGTGGTATATCTGTCGCGATATATCACAACTTCATTCCATCGTCCACAAACTTTAATTATTTCATGCTTTTTATTGGCGTGTCATACTCCATCACCGCCTTCCCTGTCCTTTGTCGCATTCTCACCGCACTCAAACTACTTGAGACGACCGTCGGCCTCATCGCACTATCTGCGGGCGTCGCGAACGATGTCATTGCCTGGACCCTACTTGCGTTGGCCGTGGCGTTTGTGAACGCGTCATCTGGTCTTACTGCCTTGTGGACGTTCCTCACTTGCGTCGCCTTCACCTTGTTCTTACTCTTCCCAATGAAATGGGCATTGGGTTGGCTAGCAAGGAAAACGGGAAGCACCGTTCACGGTCCTACCATGTTTTATATGTCGGTCGTCATGCTTGTCCTTTGGGGATCTGCCTTCTTTACTGACATCGTCGGCGTGAATGCGATCTTTGGTACGCTTGGCTGACGTGGTTTTGATTCGTTAGACATTCACTCGTGATACTTTCCTATTCTAGGTGCATTCGTCGTGGGAGTTATTGTTCCCCGTGAAGGCGGTATATCTATTTTCTTTGTGGAGAAGTTTGAAGACATGGTTCAAATTATTTTCATTCCCCTGGTAAGTCAAAGCATTCGAGCACTACTCCAAATTTCTCATCCTGCGTAGTACTTTACGATGTCCGGACTCAACACGAACTTGGGATTGATCAATACTGGTACGTGTCGGTCTCGCAAAATGCGTGTACATATCGAAATAGTTGGTCAGGGACTGCATGGGGGTTTTTCTTTGCCATCGCGGCTCTCGATTTCACTGGTAAATTCACGTTTTGCTCGCTCTCGTCAAAGGCGCTTGGATTCAGCTGGCGTGAAGCTGCCACCGTTGGTTCACTAATGAGCTGTAAAGGGTATATTTCATCAGAACAACCACTTATCATATCTCACTGTCTTTTAGTTTGGTGGAGTTGATTGTCCTTAACGTCGGGCTGTCTGCAGGAATCCTCACCAAACAAGTGTTCTCGATGTTCGTCCTGGACGCGCTGATACTCACGTTCATGACAACCCCTCTCGTTAACCTTATCTATCCACCCAAGCACCGCACTTACGGACTCGGCGCTGGCATCGCTCATACGGGATTTAGGGATGACAGTGAGCGAGAGAAATCCATCGGTGATAGTTCTACGGACGTCGAGAATGGAGCCTGGCGGTACCGATTTGCCGTGGTGCTCGACGGATTCAATCACTTGCCTGGGATCATGGCGTTAACGAAACTGGTTCTGCCTTCCTCCGAGGATCCAGCGTCTCAGGGAAGGCAGTCGAACAAGACATTTGTGAATGCGCTCCGTCTCGTCGAGTTATCGGAACGCACTTCGACGATGATGAAATCCGCAATGACGGAGACGCTGATCAGTACGGATCCTCTGATTGGTGTGTTTAAGATGTTTGGAGAGGAGAGAGAGATACCCTTTTCTGCTTCGTTGTCGGTCGTAGCGCACGACGACTGGGCTCACGCTGTAGCTGATCACGCCCAAAGGCATGGTTCGCAGCTAGTCCTCATCCCTTGGATCCCGCCTTCGTTGGGTTCAGCAGCGGATCCATCCGAGCCTGGAGCGCCTCAATCTCGTGGAGGAAAAGCGGAACCGAACCCGTTCGATGTCTTCTTTGGGATTTCATCCAAGGATGATGCTGCCTCGACGTTGTACTCGCACTTTGTTCGTGGTGTCTTCAGAAACAGCAAGACGGATGTAGCACTCTTTGTCGATTTGGGGGACAACGTAGGTTCGAGTGGTCGACAGCACGTGCTATTCCCCTTCTTTGGTGGCCCAGACGATCGACTCGCACTCGAGTTTGTGGTGCAACTGTGCATGAACCCAAGGATAAGCGCTACGGTCATTCGGGTTGGGAAGAGATCGGAGCAGCCTGGTGTTTCGAGGCCCGAATTAGCCATTGTTGACAGAAAGACGGAGCCTGGATCTATGGTTACATCGGTTCGTGTACCCGTTCTCGTCCGAAACTCACCTGCTAACTTGTGCGCGCCGGACATGTATCCTTCTGATGTTAGTCACTCACCTTCTCCAACACTGTCTATGGAAAGCCAAATACGGCATATCTCTTGCAATCAGAGACGGCGGATGATTTGACATGGTCCCGTTACGCATCGCCAACGTTTGAAAAGGATACATACGCACAACTACAATCTGCGCTTTCTCGGATGCAGTTCGTCGATCTGTCGCATGCGCTACCACTTCACACGCTCGTGCAGCGGGCGAAAGAGCTCTGCGAGGTACACCGGCGGTTGCTGATCGTCGCTGGACGCTCGAAACGGTTTGTCCGACTGGATCTTCAGCAGGAGGTGAAGCAGCTCGTGGAAGAGCGCAAGTACGCAGGGGACGAGATGGTGCGGAATACAGTAGGGGATGTAGCGACGGCGTTTATCGTGGCGACGGGGGCGCAGAGCGGCGTGATCGTGATGCAGGCGGCGGAGGAGAGTATAGCAGAGGTATAGTTGGAGTTAACATTTGTGTTCATCAATATTGTACATGGAATGAGACGCTCGCGCTTCAATATGCACGCCTCGGGGCGGCCCTGCCCGGCCCGTGATGTACACCGGTGCTGAGTATCGTTCCGGGATTTAGGTCAGGGTGAATTCACACAGGTTAATTCACCCAGGTGGATTTGGGATGATCCACTGTGAATTTGTACAGCTGTTAAAAGGGCTGGGTGAATATGGGGTGGATTTGACATTACCAAACTTGTCGACTTGTCGGCTTCTTGCCGGAGTGACTTCCATATTTGACTTGCTGTTTAACTTTCTGATCTTGTCGCAGGTGTTGGGCATGAAAATATTTGCTGCTGTCTGACAGACGAACGAACACACGACGGACATTGAAACGCTACGATTAGACAATGGCATTGTGCGGGACCCGGTGCAAAGGTAAGTGTCATCCTACTTATCATTACTACGCTAACGCTAATGAAAGTATCGAGCACAAGTCAATGTTGAAGTGGTGGGAAGTTGAGTCGACAAGTCTCTGCCTCCGGCTGGCTGTGCTGCCCCAAGACCTCGTTTGGAGCCAGCTTGGCCCTGCTGCTGTTGATGCGGAGTGTCACACATTCACATTGGGCGGCCGCGATGACATCGACTTGGGCTCATCTTATCTCCGCGACATCCTTAGTGACACTGATATATTGCAGACTCATGCAGAAACTACCAGCACGTCCAGAAATGACCCTGTAAGTGGTTCTAGTAGTGCTACGAAGCCACCACTGGGATTCTTGGGAATAGGGTGATATTTGCTCAGATTGAAAATGGATTTCAATATTCACTTGGTTAATTAATGTAGAGTAGAGTAGAGTGAATTAGCGTTGATCTACGAGGGTGAATATGACCCAATGGCCGGTCATGGTCGGGTGAATTTGACCTAATTCCAAATTCCCGGAACACTAGTGCTGAGAAGTGTTTTTTTTTTTTTTTTTTTTTTTTTTCGGTCATTTATTATCATGAACACAGATCCACTAACCACGACGTGATCAGACGTTGGTTTTAGTGCCTCGTACCAGCGACGAACGTGCACGCGGTGATTGCACCGCGACTCGAGGTTCATTTCTGACGACCCTCATCGATTTGACCCGACAATCTCCACAGATCTTAGGCCATTGAGGACAAGGGCGAGTTCTCGTTCCTTTCCGTCACCGCTGTGCCCTATCAACCCTCACTTACTCGGTTCCTTGCTCCCAACTCTCAGCAACAAAGCCCACAACACCACCCCACCCCGACTCGATTGGGCTTTGAATAGACGATGGCGCCAACAGTCCGCCGACTCCTCTCCCGACGCACCCTCGCGCTCGTCACTGCCGCCTCCACGCTCGGTCTCGCAGGGGGTGGATACTTTTATCTCAACTCCGGGCCGGCGTATCCCGCGTCGACCCGGGAGACGAGGCGTCCGCCTCCAGTTTGGATGCCGCCCACGCGACAGGCGATGTTGGATTCCCTCGAGCGGAGCGGGAGTGTGCTGAAGGGGTGGGAACGCGAGGGCGAAGGCGAAGGCGAGGAAGGGAGGGAGGAAGACGTATTTGATCTGTTGATCATCGGGGGAGGGGCGACGGGCGCAGGGGTCGCTGTTGACGCTGCCAGTCGGGGGCTTAGAGTCGCGTTGGTGGAGCGGAACGACTTTAGTTCGGGTACGTTTCCTTGGATCTCTCTTCACTTTTTTTTCCTTTGGATTTGATCATCTGATGCCGCTTTTGTCTGTTGACGTTGACACAACTCAAAATTAAGGGACGTCTTCCAAGTCGACCAAGCTCGTTCATGGCGGTGTACGCTATTTACAAAAAGCCGTAATGGAACTGGACTACGAGCAGTACAAACTCGTACGGGAGGCGCTGCATGAGAGGCGGATATTCCTCCAGACGGCCCCTTATCTGTCGCACATGCTTCCGATCATGCTCCCCTTGTACAAGTAAGGCTCAGACACTTTGCTTTCTTCGATGCGACATATCCCGTGACTGATGGGTGTTGCACCCACGTCTTCTTTCAGGTATTGGCAGGTCCCTTATTATTATGCGGGGTGCAAGATGTACGATATATTGGCCGGGAAGGAGAACATGGAGAGCTCGTATCTCATGTCCAAAGGCAAAGCATTGGAACTGTTTCCTATGCTCAAGAGCGAGGGTCTTGTCGGAGCTGTCGTATATTACGACGGTGCGCCTTTCCCCTCTCGGGTGGGTGTGTATATGATGCGACCCATCATCGTTCAGGACAACACAACGATGCACGCATGAACATTGCGCTGATCATGACCGCTGTCAAGCTTGGTGCGACGGTTGCCAATTACTGCGGTGTCACTGAGCTCTACAAAACCGCCCAAGGAAAACTTGTTGGCGTCAAGGTCAAAGATGAACTCACTGGAC
This sequence comes from Boletus rubropictus, assembly GCA_038092695.1. Taxonomy (NCBI): domain Eukaryota; kingdom Fungi; phylum Basidiomycota; class Agaricomycetes; order Boletales; family Boletaceae; genus Boletus; species Boletus rubropictus. The sequence goes on from JBBPQW010000231.1 coordinate 7,018, forward strand.
AGGAATTCAACGTCCGCGCCAAGGTCAAATCCTTGCTTCTCATTCCAAATACGCCCTCGCGTGCTCACATTCTCAGAATAGGGCATCATCAACGCGACTGGCCCATACGCCGACGCGATCCTCTCGCTCGACAATCCGTCTCATAAGCCCATCGTGAGACCATCGTCTGGCGTTCATATCACGCTTCCTGCTTACTACGCCCCGGCCCGCATGGGTCTTCTCGACCCCTCCACCTCGGACGGCCGCGTTATATTCTTTATCCCCTGGGAAGGCGGCGTCGTCGCTGGGACGACCGACACTGCTGCCAAAGTGAATGCGCAAGGCGAGGAAGTGATGCCTGCGGAAGAGGACGTACGGTGGGTGATCGACGAAGTACGAGGCTACTTGAGTCCAGATATCAAGGTGCGTCGTGGAGACGTACTCAGCGCCTGGTCGGGCTTGAGACCGCTCATTTCGGCTGCTGGGGGTGAGGGTGGGACGGAGGGGTTGGTTAGGAATCATTTGGTGAGGGTAGAGCCGTCGGGGTTGATTACGATCGCGGGGGGTAAGTGGACGACGTATAGGGCGATGGCGGAGGAGACGGTCGATAGAGCCGTGGAGGTGTTTGGGTTGCAGGGTAAAGTTAAAGGAGGTTGTCGAACGGAGGAATTGAAGCTCGTAGGCAGTGACGGGTGGAGTCGGAACATGTTCATTGGGCTTGTTCAAAGGGTGCATTCAGTCAATCCCTCCATTATGAATTTGCTGATTCACTCCCCTAGTTTGGCTTGGACACGGACGTGGCGAAACAGCTCTCGGAAAACTATGGGGACTGCGCCTGGACCTTATGCGCGCTGGTTGAACCCACTGGCGGACAATGGCCGGTACACGGCGTCCGACTTTCCCCAAACTATCCCTACATCGAGGCCGAGGTCCTCTACGCGACACGTCATGAATACGCCTGCACGGCCGTGGACATCCTCGCTCGTCGTACTCGTCTTGCATTTGTCGACGCTCAAGCGGCCCTGGCGGCGCTCCCGCGCGTGATCGAAATCATGGGCACCGAACTTGGCTGGAGTCGTGCCCGTCAAAAGGAAGAGTACGCACGTGGGGTGCAGTTTCTGGGAAGCATGGGCCTCGCGGCCGGATCTGGGTCAGGGTCAGGGTTGTCGAGCGTGAACGCCATCGGGGGACGGTGGAGAGTTTGGTTGTGGATGACGTTTTCGTCCTCGTCATTGTTCGAGAATGGTCCCGGGCTCTGGCGACGGCTCGTCAGACTGGCGGGATGGCCTGCTGCTACCGCCCTGCCGACCGCGTCCTCCTCGTTCAAGCCCTTGTACAGTCGCGCCAAGTTTGAAGCGGGCGAGGTCGATGCGCTCAGAGAGTTATTTGACCGCCATGCCTCACACGATGGCGGCAGCGGCAGTAGTAACACCCCCTCACACGCTTGGCTGAACAAGGAGGCTATACGACCCGCGTTGGAAGCATTCGCGCGCGAATGGCCGGGCGCTGGATACGAAGGGTTGAGGGGAGCCGATTACCGATACGTGTTTGCGCAAGAGGGGCTCGACGGTCCTCACCAGAACCGAACGGACGTGGATTTTGATGAATTCGTCGAGGTGAGTTGGGGAACCATCCCCTCGCGCGTGAGAGACTAACTGAAGCTTATCTCTCTCTCTCACAACACACACATACACATACTTTTCCTTTCCTTTTCTTTTCGGGGAATGCAGATTTGTGGACAGTTGAAGGACGTGTCGATGATGAGCGTGGCCAAGGTGGCCAAGAAGGAACGGAAGCGGATTCCTGTCGAGAAGAGCGGTGGAGGTGTTTAGTCGTGTGTCGCCCCTCCGTTCGGTGGTTCCGAGGGTCTGGATACCCTTTCAAGTTGTGCATTCAACACGACATGTAGAGTTTTCACTCGGGCTAGCTCGTCAGGGGGACTGGGATGTTTCTCTAGCCGTCCCCATCCTCACACCCAACTCAAAATAGCCAATCGTTTGCTCAAACGTCCTCGAATGAATAATTACCCAAGACTTACGCCATGTTGGAAAAGCCATCGATGCTACATGATAACTATAAAACCCATCCAAATGGTTATGAAAACAAACACTCGTCATGATCGTCCTGCGATAGTATCCACTGTCGTCGTGTCCTCCATGTAACAAGCTGTAAAAATAAGCCGATCACAGTCTAGCAGTTCGCGATCGCCACCCAGCTTCGTACTCATCCACCAACGTTCGGCGGGAGACCTTGCCCGTGGGCGTTTTCGGTATCTGCGAACGTCAGAAAAACGTTACAGCCAACGATGGCGTGCTTGTCTGGAGAGGTAGACGAGATGGACTGACCTGATCAACGACAGCGATGCCCCCCCTCAACCATTTATATCGACTCAGGGTCTCGCGGACCCACGCGTCCAGACGCGCAGCGACCTCGGTCGCACCCAGTGCTTTGCCTTTCGGTGACAGGACGACCCACGCTCGGGGGACGCGCTCGTCCGCCGTCCGTCCACCGCTCACGCCAGCGACGGACACGTCATTAACGAGCTTTTCGGGATGCTTTAGAATCGTTTCCTCGATCTCCGTCGGGGACACTTGCATCCCAGAGATTTTTAGCGTGTCCTGTCACCAAATAGATCAGATCGTGTGGTCAGTGAAATTGTTTTTGGCTCACCTTGGCCCGATCTTGATAGCTGGCGAGACATCATCACATTATACATCGTTTCCATAGTCATATGAAGAGACGTACTAGAGGACGCCATCTGCGTCTATGCGTATCCGATCACCCGTACGAAGCCATCCATCCTTGAACGTCTCGTCGGTGGCTTTTTGGTTTTTCCAGTAACCGAGCGCGACACAGTAAGAGCGGACATGCAGTTCCCCAGGCTCATTCAGAGCTGCCAATCGACCATCTTCACGTACAACGCGGGCTTCGACGCCAGGTAATAGTATCCCAACAGACCCGGGCATGTTCTTGGCTCGACCCTGGAGTATTCCAGGGGTTGGCTTCATGGAGACAGAGAGCGTCTAAAGAGATGACGATTAGAAATTTTCGTGAACCATGAACAGGAGTGGAATTATGATGTTCGTACACATTCGGACATTCCATACCCTGATATTCCTTATCAGCATTAGAATAAGAAAGCATCATAATTCACCCACCCTCAATCACCCGTTCCACACTGGGAAAACGTGAGCGTAGCTGCTCGGAAAGCGAGAAAGGAAGGTAGGCAGCTCCACAATTTATGGACTGAACGGTACTGAAATCAGTAGTTTGAAACTTGGGATGGTGCACGATTTGGTGGACAAGGGAGGGGACTAGATATAAGGACGTGACACGGTACCTCAATTGCGGAGATGATACGTTAACGAAGAACCAAATGCACGAAGAGCGAGCCCTACTTGGGAATGGATTCGAAATAAATTTCGGCACTCCATTTAGGCAGGAGAACATGTGTTGAAGGCAGTAAGAAGCATCTGAATGCAGCGATGTGAAGACCATAGGCATGATGTATCGGTAGCACATTGAAGGTTACTTTCATTCCTCCTGGCCCATTCCATACTGTTGGCTTTTATAAAATCTGTATCAAGCGATTGAAGTGTTAAGCAAGAAGGAAATGCATACGGATTGGACTTTGAGTGTCTCCGCGGTCACTGTTAATATCTGGCAGAGAGATTCAATGATATTTCCGTGCGAAATCATGACGGCTGCAAGAACGATGCAAATTAGCACATGGTAATCATTATTCCAAAAGTGGGGGCTACGTGTTAGATGGATGTACCTTTGGGCAGTCCACTCGTCCCGCTGGAGAATACTAGATAGGCAAGTGTATCTCTTCCAGCGTGCTGTATCGGTAATCGCGACAAGCTATTGCTTCGTGTCCGTGCGACGAGATCGCCATAGCTGGTACGGCCCCGAACATGTCCCTCGAGAATGTATATGCGATCCTGTGGGAAGCCCGAGGTGAGTGCCAAGGGTAGGAGGGCTGGGCTGACGAATAAGCGTGTGGGACCTGCGAGCTTGAAACTGTGTTGGAACTCAAAAGGGGTAGAATAGGACGAGAACAGGGCAAATGGGACGGTCATCACGATCAAGGAGTGAAGGAGGGCTATGTAATCCTACGAGATGCGTCAGGCTGGGCCACGGGTATGCGAATAGGGGGGTACCATGGAGTTCTCAGAGAGCACGCCGACGAGCTCATCGTTTTCCGGGCGGATTCCCAGCCCGCCAAGATTGACATCACTAGCCATAGCAGTAGCGCCATCGCGGACGGTCTCTAGAAACTGTCGAAATGACCGTTTGGCACCGGTGAGTGCGTTTACATGTAACAGGTAATCTGGCCAATCGACTTGGTCTGGACGATTGAAGAGGATGTTGTGGACGTTTTGTGGAGGGATTTGGGGTAACAGGGGGAAGAGGGATCTGTGGTACATGCTGAACGACGGAGAGAGGAGGGCTGTGTGTCTGACCTCATCCTAGACGTTGTGGTGCTTTTATTATCGTAGAGTTCGGATTGAAACCGGGCAAACGGAAGGACAACTGAAGCCGTGTAACCGGTGTGTCGGAGGCTCTATCACCTGTCTCTCGATGTGCTCGGTCAGCATCGACATTGGGTGAGATAAACCGGGTACTGCAAGAGCTCATCCCCGAATCTCAGCTCTTTTCTGTGGAAGAACAAGAGTCCATGTGAATTTACCACCCACGTACCGAATATATTGAGTCCAGGGTCGACACCGCCTTCGGCCCGTCGAGAGTCGTTGCTCATCAGAACCAATCACGTATTCATATCGAGGTAAGCTCAAACTGATATTTAGCCTGCAGTATGAGGCGAACTCATCGCCGGGTGTCCGATACGGCGTGTGTGCCCCGAGGCCAAGCATTCATTCTCGCAAGTGATGCAGCACTGCGAAACCAACAAGTTTCATGTATCACTGTACCCCTTACGCAAACCGCTTGTGCTTCAGAACACCACATTCATAGACTTCAAAAAATTATGGAAGATAGATAGTCATGTCCTCAAATCAAGGTCAAAAATTTGATTGTAGTTTAGAAGGTGTTCTTAACTCAACAAAATGTGTTGAAATGGTGAGGTATCAGCCATCAGGCCCCCATAAACGAGCTAGACAGATATGAACTCAGCGGTCACGGAGAGTGATGAAACGCTATTATTAATACCTAGACAGATATGAACTAGGTACAACAGGTGAGAAAAGAGAGACATAACAAGATTAGTCAACATACCTCAGCGGTCACGGAGAGTGATGAAACGCTGAGGAGAAAATTGACTGGAAGAACGCGCGGCCTGGTAACGCTGCAAGATTACATAACATGGAAACGGATATCGTCATGTGACGAACAAGAAAGTAACAAAGAGTTCGGCCGAGTGAACCTAAGAGCACGATAAAGATAGCAAAATAAGGATATGCTAACACACCCCCTTCAGGAGGCCACTTTGAAAGACGCATATAATCCGGTCTAGGCAGGGGTTTTGTAAAGATATCAGCAAGGTTTTTGTGAGAAGGTACCCAAATAAGGTGAAATACACCCTTGTCAATATGCTCCCGAATAAAGTGGTAACATATGTCTATGTGCTTCGTGCATTGGCGGAACTTAGCTGCCGCCAAGAGAGTGATTGCACTGGTGTTATCAAGGAAGATCTTGATCAGTACCTGGAAAGAAACAGAGAGTTCAGCAAAAAGTGATTTGAGCCAGAGCCCTTCCTGGATGATGTGGGTGACTGCCATGTATTCGGCCTCTGGAAGATAGGGCGACCATTGTCTGCTTCTTGGACATGTGCAAGAGCAAACTGCTGGCATAGAACCATGTATAACCTGATACTGAATGTTGTCCAGGCTCATTGGCCCAGCTCACATCAGCATAAGCATGAAGCTCAGGAAGCTCACTTGTGCCACCATAGCATAGACAATAATTAATCATTCTGGCTAGATAGCACAAAATGTGTTTAGCAGCAGCAAGATTGTGAGCAGCAAGGCCAGCATTGAACTGTGCAAGGGAGTTGACTATGTAGGCAATGTCTGGTCGCAAGTTGACAGAGAGATAAATGAGTTTGCCTATTAATTTGAGATAGGCCGAGTGGAGATCGGGGTTGTCGGGGAACATTCCTGAAGAGTCTCCAAAAGGAGCCTTCAAATTGGCAGGAAGGTACACTGGGTTGCAGCTGGACAGACTGTATTCTTGGAGTAGAAAGTTGATCTACTCCCCCTGGTGTATCCACATCTTCCTCGTCATCCTGTTCCTCTCAAATTCCACACCAAGGTACTTTGACACTGGGCTGAAATTCTTGATCCCAAACTTCTCAGCGATTTGTTTCTTTATCATCTCCAGGAATGAGCGTGAGTTGAAGATGCCCATACCATCATTGATGTGCCAGCCTATTAGGCATGTCACCCATATTCCGGTGGTATCTTCACCTTCGTATCAGAAGAGGGCATGATCAGACTCTACCCGGATGAACTGCAGTTCTGATATGACAGAGCAAACCTGTTCATACCATTTGAGCGCTGACTGCTTCAGACTGTAAATAGCATGCAATATCTGCCAGACCAGTATGTGGTAATTGCCTTCTTCAAATCCTTTCAGTTGCCACATATAAATTTCTTCTTTGAGGACTCCCCAGAGAAAGGCCCTTTTCACATCAAAGATATCAACCTTCCAGTCATTCTGGCAGGTGAGTATGATGAGGAGGTGGATGGTTGTAGGCTTGATGACCAGAGCAAAAGTGGCACCATAATCTATACCTGGGACCTGAGAAAATCCTTGTGTGACAAAATGTGCCTTGTAAACAGATCCTTCCTTATTATCCTTCTTGAATTTGAGGACCCAATGGCAACTGATTGCTTTGCAGCCCTGCGGCAACTCTGCGATTGTATAGATATTCATTTCTTTCATTGTTTGCAATTCAGCCTTCATCACTGCAAGCCATTCCATATGGTTAGGATGTTCCATTGCTTCCTTGTAGGTGGCTGGAGAGATCGACATATCATAACCAGGGGAAAATGGGTTCCGGCATTTGTTACTTTGAACAGCAATGTATGCTTGCTCCTCAATGACATGGGCCTGCTCTTTGATAACAACTCCTGTTACTAGGTCAGGAACATCCTGGTTTGACTTGATGACTTCTAGTGAGTTGGTGTCATCCTCCATCATTCCCTCCAATGAGCTAGGAGTAGCATCCAAGGTAGCCGGCACTTCCTGAAGAGCAGCATGTTTGTGCTGTGCATGAAGACTGTTGAGGTGAGATCTGGCAGCTGCATGGTCCTGAGCATAGGCCTTACCAGCTTTAGTCATAACACGAGTGTGAGATGAGTGATGAGGGACAGGGGGGCCAGAGACAATGAGAGGAGGGTTAGGAAGCAGTTCAGGAGCACCCCCAGGAGGTGAGACAGGAGTAGTAACACCATCTTCATCACCGTCATTGTCGTCAAAGTTGACTAGGCCAGGGAGATCCTTGTCAAAAATTGCATCGCAGGTGATAAAAAAGGAGCCAGAAGCTGGGTCATGTAAACGGTAGCCCTTCATCCTGTCGGGGTAACCAAGGTGTTACAGTTTATCTTTTCTCCTTTTATTTCTCGCTATATGCGAACTGTATAACCACTTAGCCGTTCCCACGGGTACGTGCTCATCCTTCGGACTTCTCGCTCGGCCGACATCTCGGCTAAGAGCTTTCCTTATCTCTTATCTCTTATCTCTTATCTCTTATCTCTTATCGTACGACTACCTTCGGCCAATGGCCATTCTACCTCCTATCGTTTATCTTCGGCCTATGGCCATTCTTTCTCAAGTTGTACGATCTTCCTATTTCCTTTTACGAACCTGGTCCGTGCTCGGTTTATACGGGTATATAAACCTCGCTGTACATACAGTACTCCCTAGACTAGATCTACTTGGATATACTGCTAAATCCTCGCAACTGTCCTCGACTCGATCGATCGACTCTCGACTTAGTCCCTATCCCAAATCCTCCATTGCAGTTGGGGGTTGAGCTGCCGAGCACTCAGAACGATACAAGAGGATTAGCTTCTCAAGTCTATGTTCGTCCCTACCCGGGCCAAGCGTAACACAAGGAAAATGGCATGCTGAGACTTGGGAACCAGCTTGGTCTGCAGCTCGAGGGGGATATGAGCCCAACAGTGGAAGCCAAACACATGCAAATGAGATAGATCAGGTTTTACCCTGTTGACCATCTCATATGGCATCTTCCCTGGTGGTAAGGCAACGGATTTGGTACAATTCCATAAATAACCTGCAGTGAGCACTGCCTCACCCCAGAGTGTCATGGGGAGTTTGGCAGCCTCCAGCATGGCTAAGGAGTGGCCTTCGAGAGTTCTCATGGCCTGCTCCACCTTACTATTCTGTTAATGAGCATAAGGCACAGTCAACTGCCATACAATGCCCATTTCTGCTAGGGCCTGCAAAAATGCTGCATTGAGGAATTCGCCACCATTATTGGAATGGAACACCTTGACAGTGTTATAAACCCCTATTTCTTCACCTAACTTTTTACTTTCGCTTTCTCTTTTCAAAGTCACATGACAAGTGCATGTAATTGTGGGAGCATGCACATGACCCAGGTCTAGATCGCTCTAGACTATGACATCATGCCTCATGGTTGACACACCTATTTAATCTCTGTTTCTTCTCTTCCATTCCACACTGCCTCCATGGGAACACTATGTACTTGTATAGTAATTAGTCACACACACTGCTTGGTCTGTGTGCACTCTTGTATAATATATAAAGGCTCATGCTTATTGCTGGCATCCCCAGCTTTGACCACTTGTCTATTCAGGTTAAAACTGTCTGATTGGTGTGCTTCAGCTCTCATCTGTTTCCTTCTCCTCTTTTCTATCCTCGCCAGTAGCTGGTGTATGCTGCAATAGGCTCGGCTAGTGGTGTGATCACAAGGTCATAACACTTGGTCAAAGCTTGATACACTACCTGGGTCCCAGGGTCAAGGGAACGAGAGCTCATAGCCACTTGACAGCTATTGGATTGTCACATCCAGAAAAGGACTTTTCGCTGCCCAGAGAATAGGGCCTCATACTGGGAGTTTCCAGTTTGTGTTTCGTTGTCCCCCGACACCTTTAGGGGAGCCCCTAGGAAGGGCACGTTTTTGTATTGCTAGACAGAACCTTCTCCGTCACCCCTTTGGATTGATAGCCACACCAGGGTTGTGCCTGGTTTGTGAAGTCTGACCTTTGACCGCTCGTGGAAGTCACTGGGCTGAAGATATTTCATTGTGTTAGTCCCCTGCGACCAGGGAGGTAGAGCGTCAGTATATAGCTCTAAAAAATAGTTTATATGTAGTCTATCTTTGGTACACAGATTGCCGAAGAAGACTTGTTACGAAACCCTTCAACGCAGACATTATTACCTGTGTTCGAAAAAATATTTGTTATGCCCCTTCGTTTGCTGAATCCCCAGAGCACACTTGGAAGATAGTGGGCAGTAAGGACTAGGATCTGAAGTGGAGCCTGCCAAAGAATCCCTTGAAGACACTTTTTCCCAACTACATCTTTCCCCACCTTCCTCTCCAACCCGCACCAAGATGGCCTCAGAGGCTGAAGAGATAAAGCAGCTTCTTGCTGCATTTTTGAAAGACCGACAGAGGGAAAGCACCTCTATTATGAAAAAAGTTGCTGAGCCAGGAGAATGGGAAGGTGAGCAGTCCAAATTTTGAAATTGGATCACTAATGTCAAGGTTTGGGTCTTGCTCCAAAAGTGGGACTCAGACAAGCTGAGGACTGTGGCGGTCCTCTCCTGAATGAAGGGAAAAGCCACTGCTTACGCTAGACTCTGGCTAGAGAAGTATTGTGAGGACGAAGAGAAACTCACACAAGGAGTTTGCCAGGGCGATAATGCCTGGCCCAACTGGCGGTTCTTGCTCACTGACATAAAAGAGCATTTTCAGATTGACATGCTCGCGCACAAGAGCTTAAGGTCTTTTCAAAACCTAAAGCAAAACAATGTGCCTGTAGATGCTTTTCTACAAAGGTTCGACATTTTGTCGAAAGAAGCAGACGTGGAAGAGAATCATACAATAAACCTTCTCAAAACGGGAGTGGACCCCCGGATATATCTACAAGTTCATATGAACTTTCCAGCCGATGAAAATTGGCTGCAAAGTTTGATAGCCACCTACAGGAGAGTAGGGTGAGCTTTCAAGTTGGCCACAATAGAACGTGGCATGAACTTTGACTGTGGCGGCCAACAGCCACAACAAGGACAGTTCAGGCAACCATGGGTTGCAGGACCCCGGGGACAGCCCCCCTGGTTTACTCAAATGGGCACTCAACCGGGCAGAGGAGCCCCTATGGCCATTGATGCGGTGAAAACTGCTCTGGACACTAGGATGTGTTACGGCTGTGGGAAGCCGGGACATATCAAGTGGGACTGCCCCCTTAATCCCAACCGGAGGCTGCAACCTCCACAAGGACAAGCCTGATCCAAGGCTCAAAATAGGGCAATAGGAACCTGGGTGTTAAACGAGGACACCGGTTCTTATGAACAAGTGTGGGAGTTGCAGTCTCCCCAGATACAAATTGCTCAAGTACAGGTGCCACCTAGCACCTCATCAAAACAGGCATATATGGGAGACAAGGCTCGGGCCTACTGGCTTGATTTTTATGGCCGAGGCAAGAGCAAAGGCAGCCAAGTCTTTAAAAGGAAACAGTCCCTGAATGGTAGGGTGTTCAATGGACACAGACCTATTAATAAAAAAGGAGAAAAAAGCAGAAAAGAACAAAAGAAAAAAATAGTTTACGATTGGCTTCTGGGCTATGATAGTCAGCTCAGAAATATTTATCAAGTACTATCACATGTAGAATCGGACTGTAGATTGCCTGCAGTGAGTTGTAACAGTAGTCCTATTTGTAGTACAGAAAAGACTTCCAAGAAGACCAGTATGTTTCTAAGGACGAGTAAAAGCTCAACCTGGACACCTGTGGATATGACTTTTGAGTGCGGTCTCATGAGCAAAAGCTCCATAGGCCAGCCAGAGAAGGATACTCCTTCTGGGGAAACTCAGTCGCCCATAGTGAGAAAGGAAGAGCCAGCGACAGGGCCACTCCAGGGAATGGAATCTGAGGAGTTAAAACCATGCTGTGAAGAAGACTTTCCAGTATGTACTATTAGCTCAGTGCTTACGTATTTAATATCAGGTGGTTCAAAGTCCGAAGGGGGGTCTCCATCACAGAGCTCAGCGCCAGACTCAAATAATAGTGTGCTTAATTCCCTGTTGGACTATACTTTTTCTTCGTCACTATTTACTAACAAAATCCCTACAGAAAAAAGTTCTTTGATGTGTGCAGGGGATTTCTCCCCCCTTGTGGCAATTACCTACCAGAGTCAAGATCAATGGAGAACGAGAACTCTATGAGCCTTGTTAGACTTTGGAGCGGTAAACACGTTCATAGATAAAAAATATTGTAAAAGTCATAAGATTAAATTAATTCCTTTAGAAAAACCAGTGTCTGTTTTCAATGCTGATGGCTCTCAAGGAGTAGCAGGCAAGATACAGCACAAAGTCAAAATATTTATTTCAATTCATGGACATTACGAAGCAATAGAAGCGTTTGTGATTTCTCTTGGATCACATGCTATGATGATTGGGTATGACTGGCTTAGTTGCCACAACCCTATGATAGATTGGGTCAAGAAGACCATATCCTATGGATGCTGCACAGAACAGTGCTGCCTTATTAAAAGTGCTGTAGAACAGCAATTCATAGATGTATGTAGCATAGACCCTGAAGTCGCAGGAAAAGTGCCTAAGGCATACCACGACTTCCTGGATCGGTTCTCCGAGGAAGAATTGGCCCATATGCTGATAAGGAAACCCTGGGATCACACAATAGATTACAAACCCGATTTCGTTCCTAAAAAGGAAAGGGTTATTCCTATGTCAGATACGGAAAACGAGGAAATCTGTAAATTTATTGATAAAGAGTTGAAAAAGGGTTACATTAGGCCTAGTAAGTCGCCTCAAACAGCACCGGTCTTTTTTATCCCGAAAAAAGATGGAAAAAAGAGGCTTGTTATGGACTATAGATACTTAAATGATGGAATGGTTAAAAACGCCTATCCATTACCCCTAATCTCGCAGTTGATTGATCAGCTTAAAGGTGCTGACATCTTCACAGCGATGGATCTCAGATGGGGATTTAATAATATTTGCATCAAAGAAGGCGATGAATGGAAAGCAGCGTTTGTAACGCCCATTGGAGCCTATGAACTGACCGTCATGTATTTCGGTCTTATGAACTCACCCCCAACTTTTCAGGGTATGATGAACGACATCTTTAATGACATGTATGCCTTCGTCATTATTTATATGGACAACATTATGGTTTTCTCCAAGGGTAAAACCAAGGAGCAACATGAAGACCTGGTTAAGGAAGTTCTCTTGTGCTTGCGCGAGAATGATTTATTCATCAAATCAGAAAAATGTATTTTTTTGGCTGACAAAGTAGACTTTTTAGATATGGTAGTTTCTAAAGACAGAGTCCAAATGCAGGGCAAGAAGACAGCCGCCATCAAAGATTGGCCAGAGCCAACATGCTTGAAACAGGTACAAGCGTTTTTAGGTCTATATAACTATTATAGGAAGTTCATTGAGGGCTTTGCCGATATTGCCTGCCCTCTGAACAACTTAACAAAAAAGGACACCCCTTTCTGATGGGGTATAGAAGAAAAAGCAGCCTTTAGTGTTACAGTTTATTCTTTTCCTTCCTTTATTTCTCGCTATATGCGAACTGTATAACCACTTAGCCATTCCCATGGGCACATGTTAACATTCGGACTTCTTGCTCGGCCGATTCTTAGGCTACGAGCTTTCTCTTATCTCTTATCCATTATTGCTTATCTTGTACGACTCCTTTTGGCCAATGGCCATTCCCCCTCCTATCATTTACCTTCGGCCAATGGCCATTCGTTCTCAAGTTGTACGATCTCTTATTTTCCTTTTACGAACTTGGTCCATGCTTGGTTTATACCGGTATATAAACCTCGCCCTGTACTCAGTACTCCTTAGACTAGATCTACTTGGATATACTGCTAAATCCTCGCGACCGATCCCTCAAATCCTTCGACATAGTCCCTATCCCAAATCCTCCATTGCAGTTGGGGGTTAAGCTGTGTCAATGCACTTAGAACGATACGTGGATTGAGCTAGTCAAGTCTACGCTCGTACCTACCTGGTCCAAGCGTAACAAAAGATCTAGTCTCTTCTTTACTGGCAGCCATCATTGCTGACCAGATTACCCACTGAAAGATTTTGTCCTCAAAGAACCCTGAGTCCACGCCCAAGGGCAAGAAACCCCTACGCATATCTCCACTTGAACTCTGACACCCCGACCCTCTTATCCCCGACACCTCGGACTCCAAACCAGAACACGGACGAATGATACCGAAGGAAAAACCCCAGCCGCTGACATGACCCTTGGAGGAAAAACCCCAAGCCACAGCAGAACGACCTGCAGAGCCAACGAAGAAACTCTCGCAGCCCCCTGAATGAACTGCAGGACCGAGCCCCAAAGCCGCTGCAACCAGAACCTCAACTAAGATGTTGATGACAAAACCCACCGAACTCAAGATTAGAGCACCTGAGGCTTACAATGGATCCTACGAAAAAGCCGAGTCCTTCATCGTATCCATCAAAGCTTACCTCTTGATCAATAAGGAGCTCTATGATGATGTCGACAAGAGGGTAGCATACGCTCTCTCTTATATGAAGGAAGGTGTTGCTCTCCAATGGGCCACCCGATACCGAGCAGACTGCCTTAGCAAGACGACCCTGTCCTTTGGGACATTCTGCCAGTTCGAGGGAGAGTTTAAAGCCTCCTTTGAATGCGCCAATACCCAGGCAGAAGCCATAGCCAAGATGGTGACGCTCACCATGAACGACAAAAAGCCGATGTCCCTCAATGAATACATCGCAAACTTCAGAACATACGCAGCTAGGAGTAAAATCACCCAGGATGCTGCACTGATCGAATTCTTTTCCAGAGGATTGAAACCTGCCCTCGTGCGCAGAATCCTTGGAATGGACACCCCTCCCACTTACATTGACAAGTGGTTTGAGAAGGCACTTTACTTTCAAGCTGCCTAAGAACGACTGACGGCCTTTTCGGCCCGAAACTCGACCAACCAGAAAGGTTGACCGACACTGACATACACCCCCAGACGAACTCGCGACCCCGACACTATGGACGTCGACCGCATCGAACTCTCGCAAAAAGAACGAGACGAACACATCCAAACTGGCAGATGTTTTGCCTGCCACAAACAAGGGCACCTATTCAGGGATTGCCCCAAACAGAAGAAGAACAAGACTCGCCCTTCGACTCAGAAGAAGAAGAAGGATTCAGTAAAAGCTGCGAGGCGAGTTGAGAAGAAAGAAGAGTCCTCAGACTCTGGAGATGGAGCAGACGCCGAAGAAAGTGACGACGAAGAGGCTGTATAAACGGCCCGCATCTCTACAAAAAAGAACAAGGGTTTTTAGATGGGAGGACTTCGTCAACGCAAGTGCCTCCCTGACTTTCTTGCTCTCCTGTATCAATAGCTGATCAAAATAAACATGGATTACGAGTTCCCATCCAGTTTATGGCTACAGGAAAGAGCGAAAAAGACGTTGAAACCAAAGCCCTCATTGACTGTGGAGTGGAGATCTCCTGCTTAGATTGGAGCTTCGCGAAATGATACCGACTTCCGATCGAGAAACTGTCTCATCCACTGAAAGTACAGAATGTTGATGCCTCCGAGAACAAACATGGAGACATCCAGTACCAGACAACGCTCTACTTCCGAACCGACTCCATCATCACTAAAGCAAAATTCTATGTGATGAATTGCGGACGACAGACGACGATATTGGGAATGCCTTGGCTTTGATCAGTCAACCTGACGATTGACTGGATGAAAGGGATCCTTGACATTCACAGCTCCCACAACCTTTCCCCCGAATTCTACCAAACGACATCATCCCTCCAGCAGAAGCCTCGACGATACATCCGCTTGGTTAAAGCTTCCGAGTTTAAAGTCAAAAAGCTATCGATGAACGCTACGATCCCCACGAAAGGATCAAAGCATGCAGCAGGACACGACTTGTATGCTGCCGAACCAATGACCATCCCTGCACTCGACAAGGGATTGATTGATACAAAGATTGCTGTACATCTCCCCGAAGGAACCTACGGCCGAATTGCCCCATGAAGTGGGCTCGCCTCAAAGCACATGATTCAAACAGGTGCTGGTGTGATTGACCCTGACTACAGAGGACCCCTGAAAGTCCTGCTGTTCAACCACAGAAAGGAAGATCTGAAGATTGATGCTGGAAATCAAGTAGCTCAACTCGTGCTAGAAAGAATTGACACCTCACTCCCCAATGAAGTTGACGACCTCGATGACACTGAACAAGGCGACCAAGGTTTCAGATCTTCGGACTTACCCACCACGAAGGTCCTTAGCTTTTGCGGCATCATGACCCCGGAATGGATGATTAAAAGGATGAGGAAGCACGCAGATTGGGAACGACAACTACTCTGGAAGGTACAACAACTTCCCCGACCCCGACGAATGCGGTGGCTCTGCGCATACACAACAGCCACGAAGCTTGCTGAAGAAGCCGAAAAGACAAAACCGAAACCAACACTCCCAAAGGAATATGAGGAGTATAAAACAATTTTTGAAAAGAAGGCTACTGACCATGTCCCTCCTTCACGACCCTACGACCACCCGATAAACCTGGACAACTCTTTTGTCCTGAAGGTAGTGAAAGTATACCTGCTATCCCCAGACGAATGACAGGCCACAGAGGCCTTTATTGAAGAAAATCTTCGAACCGGAAAGATACGGCCTTCGAAATCCCCTCAGACCTCACCATTCTTTTTTGTCAAAAAGAAAGACGGCAGTTTACGACCCTGCCAGGACTATAGATATGTCAACGAACACACGATCAAAGATGCCTACCCTCTCCCACAAATCTCCGACCTCATTGATAAACTGAAGGACGCTAACGTCTACACGAAGTTTGATGTACGATGGGGTTATAACAACATCAGAATCAAAGATGGAGACCAATGGAAAGCCGCCTTTATTACTCATAAGGGGCTTTATGAACCAAACATAATGTTCTTTGGTCTTTCAAACTCACCCCCCACATTTCAGAGATTCATGAATGACTCCTTCAGAGATATGATAGTGGAAGGATGGCTAGTGATTTATATGGATGACCTGCTAATCTTCTCAGGTGACATAAAGACACACGAAGAACAAACACGACGTGTCCTAGCACGCATGAAAGAACTCAACCTCTGCCTTAAGCTCGAGAAATGCCACTTCAACTGCTCCGAAGTTGAATATCTCGGCATGATTATCAAGCAAGGACATGTCACCATGGACCCAGTCAAGGTAAAAGGGATTGAAAACTGGCCGACCCCGACAAAAGTCAAAGATGTTAGATCCTTTTTAGAATTCGCTAACTTCTATAGACGATTTGTCCCTCATTACTCCGACATCGCCAGACCCCTCCTTGACTTGACGAAGAAGAATCACCCCTGGGAATGGGGGTCACGACAAGAAGAAGCCTTTAAACGGCTGAAAACGATCTTTACAGAAGAACTGGTTCTGGCTATGCTGAACCTTGAATGACCATTCACTATCGCAACAGACACCTCCAAGTATGCCACTGGAGGGATATTATTGCAGACCGACTCCAATGGAGAATGGCACCCTTGCGCCTATATTTCCCAAACTTTCACTTCTGCTGAACGAAACTATGACATATTTGACAGAGAACTGCTCGCCATCATACGAGCACTAAAGACTTGGCGTCATTACCTTCAGGGAACACCACATAGGGTGACGATTTTCACCGACCATAAAAATCTGACATACTTCAGAAAATCCCAGAACCTGAACTGATGACAGGCGAGATGGTTACTAGATCTCACCGATTACAATTTCCTGATGACACATGTACCCAGAAAACTTCTATCCGGCCCTGACGCTCTTTCTAGACGACCTGATCTGATACCCCCAAATGACAACGACAACATGGCTACGACTCTCCTTCCCCAGTCGGTCTTTGTCAACCTTATCGACATGGCACTACAGGACAAGATCCGCCTTTCCATGACTGATGATCCCACTGTCCTCACTGCCCTACGACAAATGGAAGGTGTCCCTTCCTTCCTTCATGAATGACTCTCTGATTGGAAATATGACGCTGGTATCCTTACGTATCAGAACCGCGTCTATATTCCCCCCGATCACCGACATGCCATTGTTTCACAGAACCACGACCATGATGCCGCCGGACATCCCGGCTATTTGAAAATGTGACAACTCGTCGCACAGGAATATTGGTGGCCTGGCTTAGCTGCCTTTATTCAGAAATATGTAGAAGGCTGCGCAACTTGCCAGCAGAACAAAGCCAATACCCATCCTACCACGGCTCCCCTGACCCCGATCCCCTCTCATGTGTCACGACCCTTTCAACAGGTGTCATGTGACTTGATAACCAACCTCCCCCACTCTGACGATTTCGACTCACTTCTGGTCGTGGTAGACCATGGGCTTACGAAGGGGGTAATCCTTTGCCCCACGAAGAAGACGATAGACTCAGCTGGCATCGCCACGCTGTTTTATGAAAAGGTCTACACTCATTTTGGCCTTTACGATAAGATCATCTCCAACCAAGGCCCACAGTTCGCCTCCGCCTTTGCAAAAGAACTCGGATGATTACTCGGATATGACCTTGCCTTATCCATGGCGTACCACCCCCAGACAGATGGAGAAATGGAACAAGTCAACCAGGAGATTGAAACATATCTACAGATTTACTGCGGATCGAACCCTACCTCATGGGCTGAGAAGATCCCCATGGCAGAATTTGTGCATAATCACCGACCTCACTCCACGACCAGACAATCTCCGTTCTTCCTGATGATGGGATATGAACCCCAATCACTTCCCACGGTCATCTCCGACATGAACCTCCCCGCGGTAGAAAACCACTTGAAACAACTCTCTGCAGCTCGAGATGAAGCCCTCGCTGCTCATGAACTTGCTCAAATGACGATGAAACAAAGAAACTAACACTCGTTCACACCCTTCGCCAAAGGGGACAAAGTTTGGCTAGAAGCGCGTAACCTGAAGTGCCACGTAGAAAATCCAAAGTTCGCCGCGAAACGAGAAGGACCCTTTATGATAACGAAGGTTCTATCTCCGATCACCTACCGACTTCGACTCCCTGAAACATGGAAGATCCACCCCATGTTTCATGCCTCCCTTCTATCTCCTTATCACGAGAATGACGTACATGGTCCAAATTTCAAATGACCACCACCTGACCTTATCGCTGGAGAAGAGGAGTACGAAATAGAAGCGATCCTTAGTCACAAAGGATCCCCAACCCGACGGAAATTTCTAATTAAGTGGAAAGGATACCCGTCGGCCGATAACTCATGGGAACCAGAGAATTCCCTAGATAACGCTTCTAGATTGCTAAAAGCCTATAAAAAGGCTCACCCACAGTCATTTCCCTAGAACCTCAAATGAAACACCATGAACACCCGCCTCGAACATCAGTATGCCCGCCGCCTCAAGAACCCCTTGTCTGAAGGAAACCTCAGAGCTATGACCGCCCCTCTCCTTGATCCCTCCTATGCAATTTCCCTTTCTCATTCACTTAATACCAATTCCCCTTTAGACGTTTTCTATAGATGTTTTCTAGCGAACCGACGCATCGCCCTCACGTTGGATCATATCCTCGTCCGCTTACCCAGACCACGCAATGACCTACAAGAAGAACTCATAAAGACATATAGGATGGCAGCTCAGATGGGAAGACACGCCAATGAGGAACTCAAGGATCAGCTACTGATTGGAATGGACCAGCTTCGCATGGATGACATCTTGGATGACCTCTCCCAACAACACGCCCATAACAGTCCTCCCTTCAATAGAGTTCATTCTCCTGATCCAATCCCGCTACCTCCTTGACGCAATCCCTCTCCCTCACCAACCACCTCCATTCCCATCCCACACGGAAGATTTACTCCAGATGACACTATCACACCAGTCCTTACAGAAGATGAGGCACGTGCCCTTGACCTTTTAGAACAACAAGTAACCAAAGAAAATCGGCAACGAGCCATAGCCCTCGCCCCACTACCCCCATCAGACCCTCGCTTTCCAGACACGTGCTTTGTCTGTCGGCGATTAGGCCATATCAGGATAAACTGCTCTTTATATCAATGTCCCTTCTGCCTTTGTTTTCAACCAGGTCATATCCAAGCTACATGCCCTCTCCGTCGTCATCAGCCTTCATCAGGCTCTTTATCCCAATCTTCCAGTTCTTCCCGTCGTTGTCGACCCCCCTACTATCAACCCCATACTCCCGCATCTGAAGAATTAAACTACGGAGACGATGTCATTGATGACGTTGGTTACGCCAACATCACTGGTTCTCCCACGGGTGGGTTCATCGATTTGTAGTAAGAAAGGTCGGGTAACCTTTCGCCTAAACGGAGGGTAATGTTATGGTTTATTCTTTTCCTTTCTTTATTTCTCACTATATGCGAACTGTATAACCACTTAGCCGTTCCCATGGGCACGTGTTAACATTCAGACTTCTCGCTCGGCCGATTCTTAGGCTATGAGCTTTCTCTTATCTCTTATCCATTATCGCTTATCTCGTACGACTCCTTTTGGCCAATGGCCATTCCCCCTCCTATCGTTTACCTTCGGCCAATGGCCATTCGTTCTCAAGTCATATGATCTCTTATTTTCCTTTTACGAACTTGGTCCATGCTCGGTTTATACCGGTATATAAACCTCGCCCTGTACTCAGTACTCCTTAGACTAGATCTACTTGGATATACTGCTAAATCCTCGCGACCGATCCCTCAGATCCTTCGACATAGTCCCTATCCCAAATCCTCCATCACAGTTGGGGGTTAAGCTGCGTCAACGCACTTAGAACAATACATGGATTGAGCTAGTCAAGTCTACGCTCATACCTACCCGGTCCAAGCATAACATTTAGGGCCTTAAAAAAGAAGTTTACGGAAGCCCCGCTCCTCGCTTATCCTGATAGCTTGAGAAGAATGCAGGTAGAGACGGATGCTTCGGACATTGCCACCGGTGGAGTATTATGGCAAGAATGTCCGGATATGGTATGAAGGCCTTGTGCCTTCCTTTTTCATTCTTTTAACTCCACAGAGCAGAACTATCCTATTTATGATAAAGAACTCTTAGCAGTTATCTGTGCCTTAGAAGAATGGCGCCATTATTTAATAGGTTGTACTGAATTCGAGATCTGGATAGATTACAAAAATCTCGAATATTGGAAGAAGCTGCAGACGCTGTCGAGGAGACAAGCAAGATGGCATGCCTTCCTCCAAGAATTCAATTACGTCTTTATCTATAAGCCCAGATCTCAAAATCGGGCTGACACTTTATCTTGGTGACCGGATCATGGAGATGTGGTCTTAGATCTCAACAAGGACGTTGTTGTATTACCAGAACAATTATTTGTTAAAAATGTTTCCCTTTCATCTCTGTTTCAAGAAAAACTCAAAAAATAAACAGAAAAAATAAAAGACACTTTTATCTCAGGATATTCTTACAATAGTTCTTCCTCTTTATTTATCAAAGATAACGAGCAAAAGGTCTTTGTACCTGAGGTGCTTCACATCAAACTTTTAAGAATTTGCCACAATGAATCCATTTCGGGTCATGCTGGACAATATTGTACATACCAGCAGGTTGCCAAATTCTTTTCTTGGCCTGCTATGAAAAAAGACATTATTAAATATGTAGAACACTGCCACAGGTGCACCCTCATGAAGGGTAAGCAAAAGGCACCGGCAGGAAAAATATTACCTCTTCCAGCAGCCAAACGGCTGTGGGAAAATATTTCGATAGACTTTGTTACCAGACTTCCACTCTCCAACGGCTTTGATGCCATTTGTACTATAGTTGATCATTTCTCTAAAGAAGTTGTCTATTTGCCATGCACAAAGAACACTTCCTCTATGGACTTAGCTAAGATATTTAGAGACAATGTTTGGTGTATCCACGGCCTCCCCTTGACAGTTGTATTGGACCGTGGATCCCAGTTTATCTCCGAGTTCACTTCGGATCTGCGCAAACTCCTCAGGATTTCACAGAAGATCTCTACCGCTTACCATCCCCAAATGAATGGTCAAACTGAGCGATTGAATCGCGAAATGGAGCAGTACTTACGTACTTACGTGTTGAAGAAGCAGGAGCTCTGGAGTGAGTGGATTAAGCTGGCTCAATTCCACCATAACCCCTTACTCACGATATCTACTGGCAATATTCCTTTCGTGGTTACTCATAACTATCACCCTTGACTCGGTTTCGAAGGATCTTCCTCTTCCCTCGCAGGACATTTCCACCAGAAAGCTGGTGTTGTGCACGATGATGTTTGAAAATCGCTTGAGCATGCTTGTGATCGGATGATAATGCAGTTGGACAATAGATGGTCCGATGCACCTGCTTATAAATTAAATGATAAAGTTTGGTTGTCCACAGAAAACTTGAAGTTACCGTATACTGTGTGCAAACTCACCCAGAAATGGATTGGACCTTATTCTATTATTCGAGTTCTTCCTAACGCAATTGAGTTGCATCTTCCTTCTTTCATTTGCATTCACCCGGTTGTGAATATTTCTTGTGTTAAACCAACCACAACACACTACCAGGACAACCTGTCTCTCACCCAGATGCGATCGAGGTGTCCAATGAAGGTCACGAGGAATACAAAGTGGAATCAGTCGTTTCTTCCTGGATGAACAAACGAAAACTCGAATACTTGGTTCATTGGCGTGGCTACAACGAAGCAGATCGAACTTGGGAACCGGCAGGGAACTTAGTGAATGCACAGGATGCAGTTCAACAGTATCACCACACCCACCCATCCACCCCTCGACCTCTTCACGGACTTTTGACAGCCGAATTCACTTCATTATTTAATATCTTTGGATCCAAAGCAGGTACTGGTTTCATGGCGACTCATCTGGAATACGAGTCTTCAGGGGGGGGTAGTGTTATAAACCCCTATTTCTTCACCTAACTTTTTACTTTCGCTTTCTCTTTTCAAAGTCACATGACAAGTGTACGTGATTGTGGGAGCATGCACATGACCCAGGTCTAGATCGCTCTAGACTATGACATCATGCCTCATGGTTTACACACCTATTTAATCTCCATTTCTTCTCTTCCATTCCA
>JBBPQW010000232.1:0-29221 GCA_038092695.1 Boletus rubropictus
GGGTAGGCATTAGGGCTATTAATGACCCTGCAAGGGTCAGAGCTGATATATTTTGGTTCTTTTGCAAATGTCAAGTCTTTCCAAAATGGCCCAACATTGGGACACTTATTTGAGCCACTGTAATATCGATGGATATGATTTCCCAAGGAGAAGAAGGGATTTTGTTTGGTGTAAGCAGAGTGTGGGTGGGGACCATGCAGTTTTTGGCTTTTTGACATCAGTCACATCCTTGGATGTAGGTCTCAATATCCTTCCTCATGGTGGGCCAGTAGTAGCATGTCATGATCAGATCACATGTTTAGTGAGCTCCTGGGTGACCCATAATTGGGTGATCATGGTTTTCGCAGATAATTTGCTCATGGGGCTATTTAACCCATGGTACATAGAGGAGGTTTTTTCATCGTATGAGACCTTCCTTCATCGTCCAAGAGGATTTCTCCTTCTCTAAACCCTTGGTCACATACTTCTCAGCATGTTTTTTATATTGAGCAATTTGTGATTCTATGCTCGACCACTTTTGCATGTGAGTTTCCAATGCTTTGGGTGAGAAGTATGTCACCTATTGTTGCACTTTAATCTTAGTGGATGGTTTCAAGTTGAAAAGATGATTAGAAAGTAGGATTTTTTGCTTGTTATCAGACTCTACCCCCTTTTTATAATCTGGCCTCTGGGACAGAGGATCAGCTGGGTTTGTCTTCCCAGCATGATGCTTAATAGTAAAATCATATTCCTAAATAATTTGTTGCCATCGTGCTTGGCGTCAGGACAGATTGACCAGCTTCTTGAAGTATTCCAGATTCTTATGATCCACTAAGATCTCAAATGGGTGTTTGGCCCCAAGCAGATACTGGCACCACTCTTTTAATGCATAGATGACCACTAATATTTCTAGATCTGCAGCATGGTAATTTCTTTCAGCATTATTGAGTGATCGTGAGATGATTGCAATAGGGTGCCAAACCCCTTCTTGGTGTTGTGAGAGGACAGCTCCAATGCCTATGCCAGATCTGTCAGTCTTCACCCTGAACGGATTGTTGTCATTGGGCATGGCAAGAGTGTCAGAACCTGAGAAAATCCACTGCACTTTTTGCTATGGCTAGTGCTCAAACCCTTATCTAATCTTATCACAGAGCCACAATCTTATCTTATCAGGAATGTTCCAGCACATTCCATGACATTCCATGGAGTTCCATCATGATCTGGGTCTTCATACCCTATGCCCCATAATAACGCCATTATGACATTACCTATGATATCATACCCTTTACCCTATGCCTGCCCTAAACTATGTAGTTAGTATATAAGTAGTTGATCCCCTTATACATAACTCAAGTTTGGAATTCTCATCACATAGTCTTTCTCAGCATTTTTGAGTAAGGTCTGATATAATTCCAAACTTTTCCTTACTCTTAGCTCTTTTCAGCCATCAGTCGGGCGGTGAGCCTCTATCCCCCCACAAGACCTTGCGCACTGTGCCTAGGAGGCGCATTGCAGAAGAGTGACTTGTTTTATCAACCCTTGCCTATCCCGTTTTGCTTCAAGCAAAGATAGATTTTGTGAAAAGAATAGCCTGGTGGCGATTCCTAGTAATATATTTCTGAGAGTTATCATTCCCACTATCTAGGCGTCACTCCTCTTCAGACTGAACGCTCGCATGAACCATCACATAAAGTGGTTAGTGCTGTACCACTTGATGGTACATGGTAGACCACCGTTATCAGGTTGTAACACCTCTGCTTGAGGTTAAAAGAGCGGACACTGGTATCACCTACCCCCTACCTGTGCTGGGGCTGCTGAGGCTGTTGTGGATAGCAGAATTACATGGTCCACCCATTGCTAGCCCTTGGCATAGACTAGCTGCAGAATGCTGCATTATAACGTTGTTCGACACTGCCTTGAGTGTCTATCCAAGTTTTTAGAGCTTTTGTTCTATAAAAAGCTACTATCTGAGGACGCCTCTACCTACAAGTGGAGAGAAGAAGTCCAGGAGTTTGTTTTTTGACAAAGAAGTTGAGGTTTTTACCCACAGAATTGCATGAGCGCCAGTGTGCCATATCCCCCTCCTCACAGTTGGTCTAGAGTACTGAGAAGTCATTCTAATGAGGACTCTGTACACTCAGATAGTGCAATAAACATTATTCCACCAGCAGTAATGACTACAACCACACTATACTCTTTGCCTCAGCTAAGCAAGCTAGGCCTACCACTAGTCACCATGTTCTATTTGTACAAAGATGAGAGTATCTCATTCAAGGTGCGATACGAAGACTGGAGACAAAATTATCTTAAGGAGCCAACTGCTCACCCAAACCTGCCTGAGCCCCCGCATATGCTCAGTTTAGAAGCCAGAAGGCCTTAGAGGAAGCCGAGAGGACGTCACAACCCTTGAGGTCAAGGCCAATAAAGAAAAGCAAGAAAGGCAAGAAGCCAATGAGAAGATTTGGAGATTCTGAGGAGGATCCTAGTGACCCCAACTCTGATGACTCATTCTGCGGACCAAGGAGGCAACCTGCTGCTGTGTGCAGGGCCCAAAGTCCCCAAATCCAGTCTGGACCATGATTAGGAAAGTTGTTCGTGCCAAAGCCCTTTGTGTACAAGGGAGAGAAAACCAAGTACAAGGTGTGGATGACCACCTTAAGAAATTACTACCTAGGCTTCGAAAACTTCCCCAACAATCATCAAAAGATTGTAATAGCGCTAGGATTCATAGGAGGAGATGAGGAGAATTTGGCACGCCGCTTCTCCAATTACTATTTTGAAAATTTGTTAGGAAACAACAACTGGGAGACGTTCCAAGATTTCTTGGATTCCCAATTCCGCCCAGCTACAGCCAGAAAGGAGGCCTATGAAAAGCTGATGGTGTTGAAACAGGGGACCAATATGATCAAGGACTTTTTTGTCCAGATGTACCAGCTCATGAACCAGGCAGACCTGTCTCAGAATGAAGAGTTCAAATGAGACTCTGATCTGCATGTGCCAACAGGGCATATGCAATAACATTTTAACCTTCGCAGAGCAGGCTAACTCTAGCCTAGCCTTCTCCACTTCCTTAAGAAAATGGAAAACAGAATTGAAGCGAGCAGAGGCTTCACTTTATGCCAGAAAAGCCCATAAGGCGCTGAATCCTATGGCAAACAAATTTGTTCCTAATGCCTGGCAAGGAAGAAATCCCACCGCAGGAGGAAATGCCCCCAATGCTAGTAGAGTTCTTCCTGGAACTGCTAGCACCCCCGCAAAGGCACCTTTGACACCAGCTGCTAACGCACCTGGAACATATGGAGGAGCAGATGTGCCAATGGATATTGGGAAAGCACGAGCCGAAGGAAAGTGTTTCAAATGCAGCAAGCCTTGGCCTTGCGCTGATCACCCACCGAGAGCGCGCCAACCGTGAATGTGCTTCATAGAATTCAAAGGCGCAAAAATATTCTACCAGACAGCAGAGGAGTTGGCAGATGTGATGAAGCTGGTGGAAGCCAGGTCAGCTCTGGGTTTTACAGAAACCCAGTAGGTACAGGTTCGCCTACCTCGGTTAAGGATGAAGTTGCTATAGTGTCAAGTAATTTTTGTAACAATAAATTTGCTGTTTTACCATGCAAAACACTGTGTGAAACCAAGTCAGAGAATCCAGTAAAAATATTGAAAAGAACAGAGACAGTTCAGGGTAAACCTAGGAAAACCCCCATAAAAGCTCAGAAAAATGACAGAGTAATGGAGGTATCCAGAGCGGACAAGTCAGTCTCACTCCCAGTCAGAGGATCAGCCAGAGCAGCTGGTTATGATCTCTTTGCAGGAGAAATAGCAGTTGTTCCTGCTTGAGGACAAACTCTAATAAGCACCAAACTTCATGTTGCTGTCCCTGTAGGGCACTATGATAGAGTAGCCCCATGATTATGCCTAGCAGTGAAGGTGTCTATAGCAACAGGCACAGGTGTTATTGACTCCAACTATAGGGGCGAAGTGAAGGTCTTGTTGATAAACCATTCTGACAAAGACTTTGCTGTTGCAATAAATGATAAAATAGCCCAGTTAATTATCGAAAAAATATCTAATCCAGAAATCGTTGAAAAAGCCAAACTTGGAGAGACCTTGTGTGGCTCGAAAGGTTTTGATAGCACTGGAATACGAAGACTGTTGGATCAACTACATACAGTAGATCCTTGGTCAATCCAGTGGATAAAACAACAAGTACAAAAAGACGATGGGCTAGCTTAAAAACAGTTAAAAGAATTTGTACACAATGAGCGCATTCCCAAAATAGATAAAGAGTTTTTAGCATATTTGAGAAAAATGAGTGATAAAGAAGCCTTCTATGTGCTGCAAGATCTGAAGCGAAAACCCAAATTCAAAAGAGCATTGGAACGTCGTAAGGCCTGAAACTCTCTTGAGGTCCCCGCCACTCTCCATATGGATGATGGCGCAACTCTGGAGTGTAAGGCAGTTATAGATTCTGGTTGCACCAGTTCTTTCATAAGTGAAAAGTTCATAAAAGAAAACAAAATTCAGACTACAAAATTGCCATGTCCCATTCATGTGTATAATGCTGATGGTACATTGAATAAAGCCGGCAGCATCACAGAATTCACTATTGTTGAGCTACATATACTTGACCATAAAGAAAAAATAGCTTTAGCAGTTATGGACTTAGGACTGAACACGCTCTTTTCAGGCTATGATTGGCTCCACCTCCACAACCCTTCGATAGACTGGCTGACGGGCTGCATCGAATTTAAGTGTGAGAATGACCATATGCCTAAGTCAGAAAATACCGATGAAGACAATGATGACAACAACAAGATAAAATACTCCAAAGGTGAAAGGTTGTTCCAAATAGATATGGACTTCCTATTCAGAAATACCGCCATGGAGATAGCAGCAAAGGAATTTAAAAAAAAGAAAAAAGTAACCTTTGAGGAAGCTGCACTGTCATATATTCACAACTTCGCCGATGTCTTTGCAAAAGAATCATTTGATGAACTTCCACTGAGACAACCATGGAATCACACCATTGAGTTATTACCAGGTGACCATGTTGTCGATTGTAAAACATACCCACTTGGTGTTGGAGAACAAAAAGAATTAGATGCATTCTTAGAAGAAAATCTACGTTCAGGAAGAATACGCCCTTCTAAAAGCCCATTCGCATCTGCCTTCTTCTTCATCAAAAAGAAAGATGGTAGATTACGTCCCATCCAAGACTATAGAAAACTAAATGCCATAACAATAAGAAATCGATACCCCTTGCCCCTTATACATGAACTAGTTGATAAACTAAAGAAAGCAAAATACTATACCAAATTCAACATTCAATGGGGTTATAACAACATAAGAATGGCGGACGGAGACAAGTGGAAGGCCACATTCCGGACGAACAGAAGTCTTTTCAAACCTTTAGTAATGTTCTTCGGTTTGACAAACTCCCCAGCAACATTCCAAACAATGATGAACAGCTTATTTAAAAATCTCATTGACTGTGGAGTTGTCATCGTATACATAGACAATATCATGATCTTTACCAAAACAATCAAAGAACATAGAAAAATAGTTCGAGAAGTACTAGAAATACTCCGATGTGAACATTTATATCTGAGACACAATAAATGTGATTTTGAGGTCACCAAAACCAAGTTCCTGGGATTGATCATATCCCAACAAAACATAAAAATGGAACCAAAAAAGGTAGCTGCCGTCAAGGATTGGCCTATGCCTCAGATGCAAAAGCAACTGAGAGGCTTCCTTGGTTTCCTCAATTTCTATAGACACTTCATAAAAGACTTTGCTCAGATTGCGCAACCCTTGAATGCACTCACGTCAAAAAAGAAAGATTTCATATGGACCCCCAAATGCAGCAAAGCTGTTAACAAACTAAAAGAAACCATTACAACTGCACTGGCCCTTGCCATGCCTACGGATGACGATCTGTTCCAAGTTGAAACAGATGGCTCAGGAATTGGCACAGGTGCTATATTGTCACAGCTTCAAAACAGGATTTGGCACCCAGTTGCGTTTATATCACGCTCCCTTAATGATGCAGAAAGAAAATACCATGCTGCAGACTTAGAGATGTTAGCAGTCATATTCGCGTTACAGGAGTGGAGACAATACCTTTTAGGGGCCAAACTACCATTTGAAATACTTGTAGACCATAAAAATTTAGAATTTTACTGCAAACCTGTTGATTTATTGAGATGCCAAGCGAGATGGCAACAAATAATCCAAGAATATGATTTTAAGTTTATTCATTAGTCTGGAAAAACAAACCCAGCGGATCCTCTGTCCAGGAGGCCAGACTTTGAAAAGGGGGTAGAAAATGACAACAAATCCAAAATACTTCTCCCCAATTATTTGTTCGATGCCACAGGTTCGGTTCCTGAAAGTGTATGCTCTCGCGCTCAAACTTGGCACTCTATTGAGTTGCTAGTAGTGCAATACCAGTCAAAAGCTGAGAGATATGCGAAGGAAGGTCTAGAAAATACGAAGTCACAATGGACGAAAAAGAACAGTCTTATTCATTGGCGAGAGTTATTATATATTCCATGGGAGAAATCACTTTGTGAAAAAGTTATAAAAGAAAACCATGATTACCCGCTCACAGGTCACCCTGGAGTTAGACATACATGTGATCTTATCATGATGCAGTACTATTGGCCAACCTTAAAGATAGATGTTGAAAGATATGTCACAGGTTGTGACCATTGCCAGAAAACCAAAAATCGTCCTATAGCTTTGAAAACCCCATTAACTCCCAACAAAATCCTCATAGCACCTTGGGAAATAATCTCTATTGATGTAATCAGCCCGCTACCTGAGTCGCAAGGCAAAGATGCCATCTTCACCATAGTAGACCGATTTTCAAAAATGATCCATTTGTTTGCCGTTTCATCCATGATAACTGCTAAAGGAGTAGCTACCATATTCTGTGATAATGTCTTTAAACTCCATGGCACTCCAAAAAAGTAATATCTGACCGAGGCCTGCAATTTGTGTCAAATTTCATGACCGATTTGTATGTGCTCTTACATATAGAAGGAAACCCATCCACGGCGTACCACCCTCAAATAGACAGTCAGATGGAATGGATGAACTCCAAGGTAGAGTTATACCTACGGACATATGTAAACTATAAACAAAACGATTGGGTCGAGTGGCTCACCCTCACTGAGTTTGCTCATAATCAGAAAACATCTAGTGCTACAAATGCGTCCCTGTTCTTGTTGAATTACGGACAACAACCACTCATTACTATTGATGGGAAAAGAGAAGTGAGGTCAGAGGAGGCGAAAGAATTTGTGGAAAAGATGAAGAAAGCACATGATGATGCGAAAGCCTCATTAGACAAAGCTGCTGAAGAGATGAAAAAATACTACAATCACAAAACTCACACCCCTGTTGCATATAATGCCAGAGACCAAGTCCTAGTAGACAGAAAAAATATCTTTACTAACAGACCAACCAAAAAGCTAGAAGATAAACGATATGTATCAGACCACACACTCAAGTGAGCAATGGACTATAATGATGAGAATTCCAAACTTGAGTATGTACATGGGGGATCGACTACTTATATACTAACTACATGATTTAGGGCAGGCATAGGGTAATGGGCATGATGTCATCGATGATATTATAATGGCGTCATAATGGGGCGTAGGATCTTTGAAGGCCTAGATTGTAATGGAACCCTATGGAATGTCATGGAATGTGCTGGAACATTCCGATAAGATAAGATCGTGGCTGTGCGATAAGATAAGATAAAGGTTTTGAGCACAAGCCGTGGCAAAAAGGGTATGGATTTTTAATGGGTTCTGATATTACCCCCTTTTCAAGATCGACGCTCCTGAGTCGATGGTATTTCGAATAAATGTGATGGTAATCAAGTAAGTGACGCGGCAAATGCCTTGAAGTGGTCGGTCTCAAACATCGGTTTTCTTTCTGTACACATATCACAATCGCAGTTGTCGAATAGTGCTTGTCGCATTGCTGATGGATTTTTCTTATAAAAGTCGGCTAATGCTCCCTTGGCATTCGTGATGTGTGCCTTGGGTTCCCATGTGTGTTCTTCACGGGGATAGCCTTTCCAATGGACGAGGTATTCGATACCTCCGCGGCATTTTCTGACGTTGACAATAGACTCGACTTCGTATTCATTTTTCTGTGGGTTAACAACCGGTGGTGGTGGTTCTTTCTTTTGTGAAGGGTAAACGCCTTCTTTATAGGGCCACAGGTGTGACTCGTGGAACACCGGGTGTATGCGTTTTCACCATGTAGGAGGTAACTCCAACTGGTATGCGGCCAGGCCAACTTTTTTCATGACTTTGAAAGGACCATAGTGTTTGTCCTCTAGCTTTTTTGTGGGTCTATTGGTAAATATATGTTTTCCGTCCACAAGGACTTTGTCTCTGGCGTTATATGCGACAGGAGCGCGGGTTTTACGATCATAGTATTTTTTCATCTCTTCGGCAGCTTTGCCTAATAAGGCTTTCGCATCATCATGAGCCTTTTTCATCTTCTCTATAAACTCTTTCGCCTCCTCTGACCTCACTTCTCTTTTTCCGTCAATGGTAATTAATGGTTGTTGGCCGTAGTTGAGTAAAAACGGCGACACGTTTGTAGCACTAGATGGTTTCTGGTTATGAGCGAACTCGGCAAGGGCTAACCATTCGATCCAGTCATTCTGTTTATAGTTTACGTATGTACGGAGGTATAACTCGACCTCCGAATTCATCCTTTCCGTCTGACCGTCCGTTTGAGGATGGTACACCATTGAGGGGTTTCCTTCGATATGGAGGATTGAGTACAAATCGGTCATAAAGTTTGACATGAATTGTGGGCCTCGATCGGATATGACTTTTTTCGGGGTGTCGTGGAGTTTGAATACATGATCGCGGAATATGACCGCTACTCCTTTGGTGGTTATCATAGAGGAAACGGCAAATAGATGAATTATTTTTGAAAACTGGTCTACTACCGTGAGGATGGCATCTTTGCCTTGTGACTCAGGTAGCGGGCTGATTATATCTATAGAGATGATCTCCCAAGGTGCTATGGGGACTTCATTGGGAGTCAAAGGGGTTTTTGCAGCTATAGGATGATTTTTGGTTTTTTGACAACAATCGCAGCCCGAAACGTATCTTTCAATGTCTATTCTGAGCGTAGGCCAGTAGTACCGTGTCATGATTAAATCTCTGGTGTGTCTAGCACCTGGGTGACCGGCAAGCGGATGATCATGGTTTTCTTTTATGACTTTTTCTCGTAGAGATTTTTCCCATGGTATATACAAAAGATCGCGCCAGTATATTAAATTATTTTTTAATGTCCACTGTGACTTTGGATTTTCTACACCTTCCTTCGCATATCTCTCAGCTTTTGACTGATACTGCACTACAAGTGACTCGATGGAGTGCCAAGTCTGGGCGTGAGAGCGTACACTTTCAGGATTCGGTCCTGTGGCATCGAATAAATAATCCGGTAGGAGGATTTTTGCTTTGTTATCATTTTCTACCCCCTTTTCATAGTCTGGCCTCCTGGACAGAGAATCGGCTGGGTTTGTTTTTCCAGATCTATGCGTGAATTTAAAATCGTATTCTTGGATTATTTGCTGCCATCTAGCTTGACGGTGTGATAAATTGACAGGACATTGGTAGTATTCAAAGTTTTTATGGTCAACAAGTATTTCGAGTGGGTGTAAGGCTCCTAATAGGTATTGTCTCCACTCTTGGAGTGCGAAGATCACCGCGAGCATCTCTAAGTCAGCGGCATGATAATTTCTTTCGGCGTCGTTGAGCGAGCGTGATATGAAGGCAATAGGATGCCAAATCCCATTTTGTAATTGTGACAGCACAGCACCAACACCAATTCCAGAGCCATCGGTCTCAACTCGGAACGGATCGTCATCCGTAGGCATGGCTAACGCCGGTGCGGTCATTATGATTTCTTTTAACTTGTTGACTGCTTCGGTGCACTCGGGGGTCCACACGAAGTCTTTCTTTTCAGATGTGAGCGCGTTCAAAGGTCGCGCAACCTGTGCAAAGTTTTTGACAAAGCGTCGATAGAAATTGAGGAATCCAAGGAAGCCTCTCAGTTGCTTTCGTGTCTGAGGCATGGGCCAATCTCTTATGGCAGCAACCTTTTTGGTTTCCATTTTTATGTTCTGGCGTGATACGATCAACCCCAAGAACTCTGTTTCTGTGACTTCGAAATCGCATTTGTTGTGGCGTAGATATAGGTGTTCATGTCTAAGTATTTCTAGCACCTCTCTTACTATTTTTCTGTGTTCTTCGATTGTTTCGGTGAATATCATTATATCATCTATGTACACGACAACTACTCCGCGGTCGATAAGATTTTTAAAGAGACTATTCATCATTGTTTGAAATGTCACGGGAGAGTTCGTTAAACCAAAGAACATTACTAAGGGTTCGAAGAGGCCCCGGTTCGTCCGGAATGCTGCCTTCCATTCATCTCCGTCCGCCATCCTTATGTTGTTGTATCCCCACCTGACGTCGAACTTTGTATAGTATTTGGCTTTTTTCAGTTTGTCAACTAGTTTGTGTATAAGCGGCAGGGGGTATCGGTTTCTTACGGTTATGGCGTTTAGTTTTCTATAGTCTTGGATGGGTTGCAATCGGCCATCCTTCTTTTTGATGAAGAAGAATGCTGATGCAAATGGGCTTTTGGAAGGATGGATTCGTCCTGAACGTAAATTTTCTTCAAGGAATGCATTGAGTTCCTTCTGCTCTCCTGGACCTAGCAGGTAGACCTTACAATCAACGGTGTGGTCTCCTGGCATAAGCTCAATGGCGTGGTTCCAAGGTCTGTGAGGTGGTAACTCATCAAACGATTCCTTGGCAAAGACGTCGGCGAAATCATGAATATATGCCGGCATGGCTTCCTCAAATATTTTCTTTTTCTTTTCTACAAATTCCTTTGCCGCTATGTCAGTGGCGGTATTTCTAAACAGGAAATCCGTGTTTATTTGGAAGAGTCTTTCTCTGTCCGTGCGGTCTAATTCATTCAATTTGTCATCATCATCATCTTTTTCTAAGGCGGGCATATGGTCGTCCTTACATCTAAACTCAATGCGGCCCGTCGGCCAATCAATCGAGGGGTTGTGTAGACGTAACCAATTGTAGCCCAAAAAGAGCTGGTTAGGACCCAAGTCCATAACTGCCAGTGATATTTTTTCCATATGACTTAATATTTTTAATTCGACCATAGCAAACTCTGTGATGCTACCGGCCTTATTTAATGTTCCGTCGGCATTGTATACTCGAACGGGACATGGCAGTTTTGTTGTACTTATTTTCTTTTGTTCTACAAACTTTTTATCGATAGAGGATCCTGTGCAACCAGAATCAACAAGTGCCGTACACTCCAGAGTCACGCCTTCGTCCGTATGGATCGTGGCGGGGACCTCAAGAGAGTTTTGGGCCTTGCGTCGTTCTGATGCTCTTTTGAATTTTGGTTTGCACTGTAAGTCGCGCGGCACTATGAACGCTTCTTCATCACTCATTTTCCGCAGGTAAGTTAAGAACTCAGAGTCTATTTCTTTTATTCGCTTGTCGTGCACAAACTCTCTCAATTGTTTAATAGCTAGTTTGTCATCCTTGTAAGACTGCTGTCTAATCCAATGGATAGACCAAGGGTCGACTATATGTAATTTGTCTGAGAGTCAGCGTACTCGCTTTATACCAGTACTCCCGAAGCCTTGTGAGCCACGAACAGTGTCATCGAGCTTGGCTTTTTCGACTACTTCAGGGTTTGAGATTTTTTCAATTATTAGCTGAGCGATTTTATCATTTACAGCGATTGCAAAATCCTTGTCAGAATGATTCATCAACAGGACCTTGACTTCGCCTCGGTAATTGGAGTCAATAACACCTGCGCCTGTTGCAATAGATGCCTTCACTGCTAGGCCGGATCTTGGGGTGACTCTCCCATAGTGCCCTACCGGAACAGCAACATGAAGTTTGGTGCTAACAAGCGTCTAACCGCAAGCTGGAACAACCGTTACTTCTCCCGCGAAGAGGTCATATCCGGTCGCACCAGCTGATCCTCTCTTCGGGAGTGAAACTGACTTGTTGTCACGAGACACTTCCAAAATACCGTTCTCTGAGTTTTCCCTGGGGGTTTTCCTAGGTTTACCCTGAACCGTCTCTTTCTTAGTGTTTTTCAATATAGTTATGACTTTTTCTGGCTCATTTTTAGACTCAGTCTCCGTTGTATGTTCGCAATTTAAAATAGAAAATTTATTTTTACAAGCGACAGATACATGTGAAGTACTACTAGAAACTTTGTCCTTGCTGACCGAAGGAGGCGAGCCTATTCCTCCTCGGTGCTTTGAAAACCCAGGGCGGTACCAGTTTCGACTAACTTCATCGCCTCCGCCAACTCTTCAGCCGTTTGGTAAAATATCTTTGCGCCCTTGAACTCGATGAAGCGCATTCTTGGTTGGCGGGCGCGGGAAGGGTGATCTGCGCAAGGCCAGGGCTTCCCGCATTTGAAGCATTTTCCCTCGGCTCTTGCCTCGCCAATGTCCATCGGTACGCCCGCTCCTCCAAACGTTCCAGGCGTGCTAAGAGTCGGCACCACAGGCGCTTTAGCTGCCGGTCCAGCTGGGCCTGTGTTACCAGGACATCCGGTTGTTGGGTTGGGATTAGTTGTATTGGCGGTGTTTGGCCTGCCACGCCAGGCATTGTTAGGAGAGAACTTGAATGCAATAGGATTGAGTGCCTTACGGGCTCTTCGGGCTTGCAAAGAAGCCTCCGCCTGCTTAAGCTCTCTTTCCCACTTGGAAAGGTTGGTCGAAAACACGAGTGACGAATTTGCTTGTTCCGCGAATGTCAAGATTTCGTCTTTTATGCCTTGCTGGCAGACGTGGATGAGAGTCTCATCGAATTCGGGACTGTGCTCGAGGCTTGCTTCATTCATTAACTGGTACATTTGTATAAAGAAGTCCTCGATTGTGGTATTTCCCTGTTTCAACATCATAAGCTTCTCGTAAGCTTCCTTTCTCGCATTAACTGGCCGGAATTGCATATCCATGGCCTCCACAAATTGTTCCCAAGTGTCGTTTCCGAATAGGTTTTCGGAATAGTAGTCAGCGAACCGCTGTGCTGTATTCTTTCCATC
Source organism: Boletus rubropictus (assembly GCA_038092695.1). NCBI lineage: Eukaryota > Fungi > Basidiomycota > Agaricomycetes > Boletales > Boletaceae > Boletus > Boletus rubropictus. The sequence continues at coordinate 13,129 of JBBPQW010000232.1, forward strand.
GCCACCCATGAACCCCAGAGCTATAATAATTTTCTGCCTGTCGTTAGGCATTGTGTCGAACCCTCTGAAGTAGTTCCTCATTTTCATCAACCACGTCTTGTACTTCGTTTTGTCTCCCTCGAATATGAACGGTTTTGGGGCGAACGACTTTCCCAGCTTGGGACCAGATTGAGAAGGACTGGGTACTCTGTGCACAGCTGCAGGCAGCCTGGATCTTTCGTCTCCGTCATCCTCGGGCAGTTCTGATTCATCATCCCATTCCGAATCTCGAGGTCGAACGGGTTGCTTTCCCAGTCTCTTTCGTGAGGGTTGGGGGGTTCTTTTGAATACAATGTTGGTTGCCCGGTATTGGGCATACGAGGGGGGAACTGGCGGGTTCAAATGCTCCGCTGTGTTCTTGAGATACTCTTTGTGCCAGTTCTCATATCTCAATTGGAACGGCAGCGTCTCATCTTGATATGGGTAGGACATTGTTTTTAGTGGTAACTCTAACTCGCTTAGCTGAGGCGAGGAGTAGGGAGTGGTAGTCGCTGAAAATGAAGGCGGGATTACTCTTTGTATCGCGATATCTGAGTACTCAGGGTCCTCTGAACGACTTCCCTGGGCTCTAGATCGAGGGCGAGTGGATGGAGGGGGGTATGGCGCTTGGCTCATACAATTCTGTGGGTAAAACCTTGTGCTTCTTCGTCAGGACAAACTCCTGGCCTTCTTCTCCCTGCTTGAGGGTAGAGGTGTCCGTGGATTGATGCTTTTTGTAGACGAAAAGCTCAAAAAACTTGGGTAGACGGTTAAACTGGTATAGAACTAACTCGTAATGTGAGTTATGATGGCAAGTCTACCCAAGGGCTCGCAACGGGGGGACCAGATATTTTGTCTATCCCTAAACGCCTCGGCAGCCCTAGCACGGGTAAGGGGCAGGTGATGCCAGTGTCCGCTTGATTAACCCAGAGCGAGGGTATTACTACACAATAACGGATGTAATCCGCTGCACGTCAAGTGTGCAGGCACTGACCGCTGTATGCGCAGGTCGACGCAGGTGGGTTACGCGAAGTGCAGTGCCACCCGGATAGTGGGGAGAAGAGGATGTAACGAACTTGAGACTGCCACCAGGCTGTCTTTCAACAACTATCTCCGTATAAGGCAATGTGGGATAGGCCAAAGGGTTGATAAACGGGTTGCTCTTCAAGTTGCGCTGGACGCGGTGCAGGGCTTGAGGACTTGCGGGGGGATATAGACTCGACTGCCTGTCTTACAATCGTAAAGAGCAAGAAAGAAGGAATAAGTTTGGAATTATATCAGACCACACACTCAAGCAAGCGATGGACTATAATGATGAGAATTCCAAACTTGAGTATGTACATGGGGGATCGACTACTTATATACTAACTACATGATTTAGGGCAGGCATAGGGTAATGGGCATGATGTCATCGATGATATCATAATGGCATCATAATGGGGCATAGGGTCTTTGAAGGCCTAGATCATAATGGAACCCTATGGAATATCATGGAATGTGCTGGAACATTCCGATAAGATAAGATCGTGGCTGTGCGATAAGATAAGATAAAGGTTTTGAGCACAAGCCATGGCGAAAAGTGTATGGATTTTTAACGGGTTCTGACAATATGGTCCTTTTAAAATCTTAAAGAAAGTTGGCCTGGCCACATACCAGCTGGAGTTACCTCCAACTTGGCAAAAATGTATTCACCCGGTATTCCATGAATCTCATTTATGGCCATATAAAGAAGGCATCTATCTGTCACAAAAGAAAGAAACACCACCACTGGTTGTAAGCCCACAGAAAAATGAATATGAAGTGGAGTCTGTCATCAACGCTAGAAAAGGTTGAAAAGATATTGAATATCTTGTCCATTGGAAAGGCTATCCCCATGAAGAATGCCCATGGGAACCCAAGGCACACATCACGAATGCCAAGGGAGTATTAGCCGACTTCTATAAGAAAAATCCAAACACAATACAACAAGCTCTGTTTGACAACTGTGATTGCGATCTATGTGTAGAAAGAAAACCCTTATTTGAGAGCGATCATTTCAAGGCCTTTGCCGCATCACTTACTCGAATCCCAACTTATTTATTTGAAATTCCAGTTGACTCAGAGCATCAACTCTGAAAAGGGGATAATGTCAGAATCCAAGAAAATCCACTACACTTTTTGCTATGGCTAGTGCTCAAACCCTTATCTAATCTTATCGCAGAGCCACAATCTTATCTTATCAGGAATGTTCCAGCACATTCCATGACATTCCATGGAGTTCCATCATGATCTGGGTCTTCATATCCTACACCCCATAATAACGCCATTATGACATCACCTATGATATCATACCCTTTACCCTATGCCTGCCCTAAACTATGTAGTTAGTATATAAGTAGTTGATTCCCTTATACATAACTCAAGTTTGGAATTCTCATCACATAGTCTTTCTTAGCGTTTCTGAGTGAGGTCTGATAAAGAGCAGATGTGATCATTAACATCTCTTTGAGCATGTCCATTGCCTTTTGATGTTCTTCAGTCCACTTGAACTCCTTAGCCTCTGATATGAGTGCATTGAGTGGTTACACAATCTGGGCGAAATTCTTGACAAATCACTGGTAGAAGTTTAAAAAGCCTAGGAACCCTTGCAATTGTTTATGTGTTTGGGGAACTGGCCATTCTTTGATTGCTTGTACTTTCTTAGGCTCCATCTTAACCTTGTCCTGTGACACAATAATCCCTAGGAATCTGGTTTCCTGGATTTTGAAGTCACATTTATCATGTCTAAGGTACAAGTGTTTGCGTTGGAGTATACTAAGGACCTCCCTCACTATCCACCTGTGCTCTTCAATTATCTTTGTAAATATCATGATGTTGTCTATGTATACTAACATGACACCTTGATCAATCAACTCCTTGAACAACAAATTCATCATTGTCTGGAATGTAGCTGGTGAATTGGTGAGACCAAAGAATATCATGAGTAGCTCGAAGAGCCCTTGGTTCATGCAAAAGGCAGCCTTCCATTTGTCTCCTTTGGCCATCCGAATGTTATTGTATCCCCACCTGACGTCAAACTTGGTGTAATACTTGGCGGATTTTAGTTTGTCCACCAACTCATTTATCAATGGCAGGGGGTATCGGTTTTGGACAGTGACCGTGTTCAACTTCTGGTAGTTCTGTACAGGTCTCAACCAGCCATCTTCTTGATGAAAAAGAATGCAGACATGAAGGGACTTTTGGAAGGTCTAATTTGTCCTGACTTAAGATTCTCCTTGAGAAACACATCCAGCTCTTTTTGCTCTCCTGGGCCTAGTGGGTATGTCTTACAATTGATGATGTGGTTGCCTGGTAGAAGCTCTATTGCATGGTCCCAAGGTCATCATGGTGGTAATTCATTGAACAACTCTTTGGCAAACACATCTGTGAAGTCGTGGATGTAAGCTGGGGCAGCTTCCTCAAAGGTCTTCTTTTTCTTGGTCACATACTTCTTTGTGGCTATCTCAGTGGCAGTATTTCTCAGGTACCACTCAAGATCTAGCTGGAACAATTGCTCACCTTCAAAGTACTTAACCTCAAGATCCTTATTGTTGTTGTTGTTGATTTCCTCAAGTTTAGGCATGTGATCATTTTCACACCTGAACTCAATGTGACCAGTTGGCCAATCTATCTTTGGATTATGTAGGTGCAACCAATTGTATCCGAGGAACACTGGGGTCGTGGCCAATTCTGTCATGGCTAGAGCTATTTTTTCGCTATGATCGGCTATCTTAAGCTCTATTACTGTGAATTCCATGATGCTCCCTGACTTGTTTAATGAACTGTCAGCATTATACACTTGGATGGGACAGGGGAGCTTATTGGTCATTAGGCCCTTTTCTTGGATGAACTTCTTATCAACTGAGGACCCTGTGCATTCAGAATTGATTAGGACCTTAGTTTCTATTTTCTTGCCGTTGTCTGCTATTATACAAGTGGATACTTCTAGACTATTGTGAGGTCCTTTACATTGTTCTGATGCTTTTTTAAATCATGGTTTCTTCTAAAGGTCGTGAAGCACCCAATTTGACTCTTTTTTGGACATGTTCCAAAGATACACAAGTAGATCCTTGTCTACTTCAGGTTATTTCTCGTCGTGTATGAAGAAGAAGAGGTGTTCAAGTGTGCACTTTTCATCTTTACTCTGCACTTGTTATCTGATCCACCTAATTGACCAGGGATCTACTGTGTTTAACCATGAACGGTGGTTAACTCATCTCATGCCTGTGCTACCAAAACCCTTGTTGTTTTGCTTGGTTGAATCTTCAAACTGGCTTACTTCCATTACTTTGGGTCTTTGGATCTTTTCGATGATTAGCTGGGTGACTCAGTCCTTGGTGTTGACCTTAAAATCTTTATCTGAGTGATTGAAGAGTAGGATCTTTATCTCCCCCCTATTATCAGAGTTGATTACACTGGCTCTGACAGCTATTGAATTCTTAACCACTAATCTGGAGCAAGGCACAATCTGTCTGTAATGACCCCATTCAATGGCTACATGAGTCTTCATGGAAATCAAGGCCTATCCATAGGCAGGGACTGTCGCATCTTCTGCAGTGTACAGATCTAATCCAGCCATACCCAGAGATCCTCACAATGGAAGTGGAATCGTCCAGTCTTCTCAAACCATCTCTAGGAACCCTTAATGATTGGCCTTAGCAATCACCTCCTTTGCACTTGTGCTAGGCAAGTTGACGTTCCAGTCTTTCTTGAGAATTTTCTTTGGTTTCTCAACAACCACCTTGTCTTTTAAATAAATAACTACTTTTTCACCCAATGAGTACTTAATCTGTGGGATTTCCTTGGCTTCCTTGAAAGGGGCATCTGACTTTGCCTTCTTGTTCTTAGAAGTGGGTGACTTTCCTTTGCTTTTCTTTTTGGCAGAGTGAATAACTACTGTCTTGCCTGAGGGAAACTTGACACATGAGATTCCTATCAGGTCACTACACTCCTCAATCGACAGTGCACTATATCTATTTATATTACTACTAAGTACAGCGGGAGTGGTAGCTACTTCTTTCTTTGCAGGCTTTGCCTTGTGGTCCCTGCATGGCCATGTCTTTCCACACTTTGCACACTTTATCCTGAAACCCTTGTGTTTGGAAGAAGTGGAGGAGGTGGCTTTCTCCTTCTTGTCCTTTGGAGCCTTGGGTGCTCTGCACTCAGCAGCAGGCTACCTCTTCTCCTTAGGTCTTAGGGATTGTTTGGGTGCTGCCCAATCCCAGGCAGTAGTAATGGACACAGGTGTGTCCAGGATTCTTGCGACCAGGGCCAATAAACTGCTGCTCTAGTTGGGGCTCTTTATAGACATGCCCATCATCTTGGCAATTTGTTGTATGGAGGTAGCAGAGGTGAAAAGTGTTGCCATTTCACTTGAAGAGAGCATTGAGGTGGCTGCATAGATACTGGTTTCTGCTACCAGAGTTTCAGGGATTTCTGATTGCATTGATGGGACAATATCTTCTTCATCAATGTCGAAGGAGAAGGCACTTATAGGCACTATGAATGTATTGGAAAAGAGGGTGATGTCCTCATCTTCAGCATCATCCCATGTGTCATGTGGGATGGGGGTGCAGGCTTCGTTATATGCATGCCTGCGAGTGCACTTTGAGTTTTGATTTTGATATTGCAAAACTGCTATGTCAAGTGAGGATTCTTCCATCATAGAGGGGCCAGACTAAACCCTTTGGCCAGAGGGGAGGAGGATTACAGCCATTTTGTTTGAGCAGATGGCTAGTCTGCTAAGTTGGTGCTAAAGGGAGGGGATTGCGATGTCTGAGCACCTAAAGTCCTCAAAATGTGACTTCCTTAGGTTCAGGACCAAAAGCGGGAATGTGAACAGGAAAGAAACTCTATCTTCTTCACCAGACTCCTCAAGGCTTCTTCTCACCACTTGAGGAGTAGAGGTGTCCATGGAACACAGTTCTTATAGACCAGAACCAAGAAGACTTGTTAGATGCTCAGAGGCGGTGTCGGACTATACAATAATGCTATGTAATGTGGCTAGTCATAATGCAAGTACTAGCAACCATGGTCCAAGCTGGACAGTATCTGCTCAAGGGTGCAGTGTGTAAACGGCAGCGATGAGTACCTCAACCAAATAATGGTGGTTTACTGCCAAATGTCAAATGTTCAGGCACTCTCATTCTCTTGAGCCTGGGACCTGGCTGTGGTGGACTAGGGCAAAGGGCCTTTGTCCAGAGGGATGGATGACTTTGCATGAAGTGCACTTGGTCAGAAGTGGCGAAAATGGGTAAAAGGAACTTAGTGGGAGAGGGAGGCCTAACAGCAAAGTTACTGTCTCCAACTTGAAGGAAGCAGAATAGGCAAGAGGGTTTGAGGTGTTAGATGTGGGCTTTTGACAGCACTGGGGGAACTAGCTTGCTCTTGAAGAAAGGTGGCTAGGTGAGAACTAGGGTAGTGGGTTTCGGAGGGCACTGTAAAGTACAACATTGTGCTCCTAGCTTCTGAGTGGGAGCAAGGTGCTCAACCAGCTCTCGGCAAGTGATAACATGAAGAGGTAAGATATTAAGCTGGTCGCCATGAAGAATGACGAGCAGTAAAGAAAGAGTATGCTTGGTATTATATTAGGATCACACCACAAACTGTGATGGCCTAAAGTGATGAATACCAAGCATGAGAAAAATACAATCCATACTACCAGCTACTTATATACTACATGGAGGAAGTGCATGGGCCAACTGAGGGCTGGTCATGGAGTAACCTAGACTACCTATGACATCACAGACCTAAGCCCTAGTGGCTGTGCGATAAGATAAGATCTGATTAGATAAAATGGGAGAGAACAAGATCATATATTACAAGTAGCAAAAGGAAATGGGAAATGAGAGTCCTAACACTTAGGGCCAGCATGGAATATACTAGAACATTTTAATAAGATCTAGTGATAACCAGGTGGTTGTACAATAAGATATAATAAGATGAGATAAGAGAAGAGGAACAAGAAAGAGTAGAGAGGTAGTGTAAAGAGAAATTGAAGTCCTGGGAGTTCTATGGATCTTCTTGTAACATAGGATTTTTTTAACTTTGAATTTCTTTTCATCTCCAATGACATCAGGTGGATCATTTGTGAAATTCAGTCCATGTTTTGGCATTTTCCAATTGGGTGATAGGAGGGAAGCATGGAACATGTTGTAGATTTTCCGTAATAGTAGGAGTTGGAGGTGATAGGTAATGACCTTTTTGATTTCAAATGAACTGTATTGCTTAGAAAGAAGCTTTTGCAATTGGTCTGGGATGTGAAGGTTCTTTCCTTCAAGCCATACCTTATCTTCTTGTTTCCAAGAAGAGAATTTGGCAGTAACTTGTGACTTCATTACATTTTGAGCCAACTCATGGGCTACCAAAGCTTCTTTTTGGGCATGGTTAATATAGAAGGGTCAGGAGTTGAGAGAGTCAATGAAAAAGAGATGGAGAGGCAGGTAAGCCCTCAGTTCATAATTCATCATGAGGGAGAAATGTGTATTTTTAGTAATGAAGTGGACAAAGAAATTGTGGTAGAACTCAGCAGATGGGACAAGCTTTTTTCATTGTGTCTGTATATTATTGCAGAAGATCCTCAGGAATTTTTTGACTTCTTGATTGACTTATTCAGTCTCTCCATCCATTTGGAGGTGATAGATGAAAGAGAGGTGAACATTGTACTGAAGAAGGCAGGGGAGTTCATTAAGAAAAAACAGAGGCAAACTATGTTCTTTGTCAGAAATAACATGGTTGTGTAGACTGACTGTTGGCCATGATTGAGTAGAAAGGGTGATAAGTGAGTTGCACTACTGATCTTTTGATTGTATGCAAACTCAGCAAGTGCTAGTCATTCAACCCAGTTGTTTTGGTGGTGGTTCATATAGAGGCAAAGATACAACTTGACTTTGGAGTTGATCTGTTCAGTCTAACCATTGGTCTGTGAATGATAAACAGTAGAATGGTTGCCTTCAATGTGAAGAAAAGTATAAAGGTCAGTTATAAATGCTAACACAAACTCTGCTCCTTGGTCTGAAATCACTTTTTTTGGAGTGCTATGGAGTTTAAAGACATTGTCATGGAAAATGGTAGCAAATCCTTTGGCTGTGATTATAAATGAAACTGGGAATAGGTATATTATCTTGGAAAAATGATCTACAATGGTTAAAATCACATCTTTGCCTTGTGACTCTGGCAAAGGACTGATAATGTCAATGAAGATGATTTTTCAAGGAATGGAAGGGATTTAATCTGGGGTAAGTGAAGTATGGGCAGGAACTGTGTGGTTTTTTGCATTTTGGCATTGATTGCAACCTCAGACATACACTGAGCAACAAAAGTGTTGCAATGTTTGAAACATTTGCATTGTGCATGATATACAAAGCCAGGGTGTGGGAATCTCGCTTAGCATTAGTGAAATGAAATATAGTAGACCCTCTTGGCTTGCTATAGCACCTTTGGTCATGTTATTTGATGTAGTGAGTATGGAGATATGGCCATTTTAAGTTGGTCATGTCATTGTAACAGTTTTGTTGCTGATCTAGTAGTATTCAAAATTGATATATTTTCATATGTTCTAACATAAGCAATGGGTTATGTGACCTATAATATGTTCAACACAACACAAATAAACCAAAATACCACTCTTGATCCACTACCACCACCATGAAATCTCTCTCTGCTGCTCAAACCAATCAAATCATCTCTTTCTTGGATTTGGGTCAATTCACTTGCCAAATCTCTGATTCTACTGGTTTCCACCACTCTACTATTAGTAGAATTTGCTCTAAAATTTGTCCAAACCTGGCCAAATCCTCTGGTGGTCATCCTACCCTCATAACACCTGCTGACATGCATCATGCTATTTGTCTTATTGGAACTGGAAAGGCTGAAAATGCAGTCCAGGTCACCAAGACTTTTCAGAATGCCAAGAACCATACCATCTCCTCACAGACTGTTTGTCATCACTTGAAGAAAGCAGGCATAAAGGCTGTGGTGAAGAAGAAATGCCCCCATCTTACCTCTGCTCATAAGAGGGCTAGGTTGGATTTTGCAGAGAGCCATCAGCACTGGACTGTGGAGGATTGGAAGCAGGTTATATGATCAGATGAGACCAAGATCAATCACATTGGGTCAGATAGGAAGAGGTGGGCATGGAAAAAGGCAGGAGAGGGCTTAAGTGATAGGCTGGTGCAAGGAATAGTAAAGTTTGGAGGAGGTTTTTTGATGATGTGGGGTTATATGACATGGAAAGGAGTTGGGATGGCATGCAAGATTGATGGTAGGATGGACACTAACCTTTATCTACAGATTATGGAGAATGAACTCCAACAAACCCTAGAGCACTATGGCAAAACCCCAGATGAGATTATCTTTCAATAGGATAATGATCCCAAGCATACCAGCAAAAGGGCCAAGGGGTGGTTTTCTGAGCATGGGATTGAGGTGATGATATGGCCAGCTCAGTCTCCAGACCTTAATCCCATAGAGCATCTGTGGTTTCTTCTTAAAAGAAGACTGGCAGAGTATTCAGAGTCAACAAAGGGGATAACTGAACTTTGGGAAAGAGTTTGAGTGGAATGGGAGAAGATAGAGGTTGCAGAGTGTCAAAGGTTGATTGAAAGCATGCCCAGAAGGGTTCAGGAGGTGATTAAGGCCAAAGAAGGCTATACTTCATACTAGTTTATAATACCCTTGATATTAGCAACAAAACTATTGCAATGACATAACCAACTTAATATGGCCATATCTTCATACTCTCTGAACCAAATCACATTACCCAAGGGGCTATAGCAAGCCAAGAGTGTCTATTATATTTCATTTTATTAATGCTAAGCGAGATTCCCACACCCTGGCTTTGTATATCATGCACAATGCAAGTATATCAAATATTGCAATGCTTTTGTTGCTTAGTGTACGTCTCAATTTCTTTCCTTATAATTGGCCAGTAATACTTCATTATAATGAGATTGTGTGTTCTTCAAGCTCCTGGGTGACCAGTAATAGAGTGATTGTGGTTTTCTCAAATTACCTGCTCTCTAAGTTCTTTGACCCATGAAATATAAAAAAGATTTTTTCAATGGATGAAACTGTCTTTTTTGGTCCACAAGAAGTCTTCTTTTTCTAACCCTTCAATCATGTACTTTTTGCATATTTCTGATATTAAGTGATCTTTGATTCTATGCTTGACCATGTCTATGTACAAATTTCCAACAACTTAGAAGAGAAATAGTCTGCCCATTATTGCACCTTAGTTTTCACAGATTTAGGAGTTTCTAGGGCAAAAAATTGATTGGGGAGTAAGATTTTCTGCTTATTATCAAACTCTACCCCCTTTTCATAGTTTGTCCTCCAGGAAAGTGGATCAGCCAGGTTGGTCTTTCTAGAGCAATGTTTGAAAGTAAAGTTAAACTCCTGAATGATTTGTTGCCAATGGACATGTCTTAATTAGAGGTCAACTGGTTTCTGGTAATACTCTATGTTCTTGTGGTCTAATAGGACCTTGAACAGGTGTTTAGCACCAAGCAAATATTTGTACCACTCTTGAAGCACAAAGATTAGTGCCAGCATCTCAAGATCTGCTGCATAATAGTTTTGTTTGGCATTATTGAGTGATCATGGAATAAATGCCATGGGGTGCCAAATTCCTCCTTGGTTTTATGAAAGGACAGCTCCAATATCAATTCTGAATCTATTAGTTTCAACTCTAAACAGATCATCATTGGTAGGCATGACAAGGGCTGGAGTGGATGTCAATGTGTTCTTAAATATGTCCATCACCTTTTTGTGTTCCTTTGGCCATTTGAACTCTTTTAGTTTGGATGTGAGCACATTAAAAGGTTGGGTGATCTTGGCAAAGTTTTTGGTGAATTGCTGATAGAAATTTAGAAAGCCAAGGAATCCCCACAACTATTTGCATGTCTGGGAAGCCAGCCAATCCTTGATTTCCTGGACCTTCTTGGGCTTCATTTTAACCTTATTTTGCAAGACAATGATATCAAGGAATTCAGTCTCTTGGACTTCAAAGTTGCACTTGTTATGCCACAAGTAGAGGTGTTCTTTCCAGAGGATTTCAAGAACTTTTCTAACTACTCATCTATGTTTTTCAATTGTCTTGGTAAAGATCATAATGTCATTGATGTATATTACAACAATGCCTCAGTCAATTAGGTTTTTAAACAATGAGTTTATCATGGTTTGAAATGTCATGGGCAAGTTTGTTTGTTAACCCAAAGAACATTATGAGCAGTTCAAAAAGCCCTTTGTTGGTGTAAAATTCAGCCTTCATTTGTCACCTTCAGCCATCCAGACATTGTTATAACCCCATCTGACATCAAACTTTGTATAGTAATTCACAGATTTTAGCTTATCTACAAGCTCATTTATCAATGGTAAAGGATATCTATTCCAAATGGTAACCATATTTAACTTCTGGTTGTCCTATATAGGTATCAACCAGCCATCTTTCTTTTTAATAAAGAAGAATGTGAAAGAGAAGGGACTCTTGGATGATCTGATTCATCCCAACCTAAGATTTTCTTTAAAAAAAGCATTGAGCTTCTTTTTCTCACCCAAATCCAAGGGATAGGTTTTACAGTCAATGTCACGTTCACCCAGAGTTAACTCAATGGTGTAATCCCAAGGTCATCTCAATGGTAACTTATCAAACCATTCCTTCACAAATATATCAGCAGTGTCATGAATGTAAGCTAGAGCAGCTTCCTTGAAGATCTTTTTCTTTTTTGTCACATACTCCTTAGCAGCAATATTAGTGGCCATATTTCTGAATAGCCAATCAATATTGAACTGGAACAATTGTTTGCCTTCAGAGTACTTGATTTCATCCCTATTATTGTCATCCTCTAATTCATCAAGCTTTAGCATATAATTATTTTCACACCAGAACTCAATATAAATGGTTAGCCAATCTATCTTTGAATTATGTAGGTGTAGCCAATCATATCCAAGGAATAAAGTATTTGATCCTAAACTTGTTATAGTGAGAGCTATTTTTTCACTATGATCCAAGATTTTAAGCTCCACTATTGCAGACTCTGTAATAATTTCAACCTTGTTTAATGAACCATTGGCATTGTATACTTGAATGGGGCAAGAAATTTTACTAGTCAGGTGATCTTTTCTTTGATGAACTCAATGGAATAGAGGAATCTATGCAACCAGAGTCAATCAAAGCCTTAACCTGGAGAGCTGTGCCATCAACTTGGATTATGATGGGTACCTCTAGGCTATTTCAGACTTTGTGTCTTTCAAATGCTCTCTTAAATTGCAGTTTCTTCTGTAGGTTGTGGAATATCTATGTGGACTCTTCTTCAGTCATATTCCAAAGGTATACAAGCAGATCCCTATTCACTTCTGGTCATTTCTCATTGTGTACAAACAAACAGAGATGTTCAAATATGCACTTCTTGTCTTTATGATGTGCTTGCTATTGAATTTATCTGATTGACCAGGGATCAATTGTGTTCAACCATTGTCAGCATACTCTTTTGATACCAGTACTGCCAAAGCCTTTGTTTTCTCACTCAGTATAATCTTAAAAGTGATTAGATTCATTACTATATGCATTGCAATTTTCTCAATGATCATTTGAGCAATGTGGTCTTTCAGGTTTACAACAAAATCTTTATCCAAATGATTAAAGAGCAGGATTTTTACCTCCCCCCTATAATCAGAGTCGATTATACCAGCTCCAGTGGCTATTAAAGCTTTTACTGCTAAGTCCAATCTTGGTGCAATTCTGCCATAGTGACCCTTTTCAATGGCTATATGTAGTCTAGTAGACACTAATATCTATCCATGAGCAGGAACTATTACTGCTTTTAAGGAGTACAGATCATATCCAGCCACATCCAGAGATCCTCTCAATAAAAGTGGAACTGTTTAGTCCTTTTAGACAACTTCAAGAATACCCTTTGCTAGCATGCTCTCAACACAGGCATTAGTATCAGGTTTCTTGAGGATTTTCTTCAGTTGATCCTAAACAACCTTCAGAGTTGGTTTCTTTTGTACCAAACTCACCTTAAGGATTTTTAAGATGTCCTTCATCTGTTCTTTTGGCTAGTGATTTGCACATAGTCCTGGTATATCACAGGTACTGCATATAACCTTGGCTCTTCCAGTTGTAGGTACTTGCAGGATTGGTGCTTTGTGCTCAGCAGCAAGCAGTCTAGACTCTTGGCACTGTTTTTTACTAACATAGGCTAACACAATTTTCCCATTAGGATATTCTATCCTAGGTACTTCTTATACTTCAACTTTGTTCATCTCCTTGCATAGTTCTTTACTATGTAAGATGGCATATCTATTGCCAGTACTAATATTTGTTTCAGGTGAAGTACTTCTAAAGAAACTACTATTATTGGAGTGGATTATATTCTTTATGGCTGCTACATCCTTTTTCTTGGTGTGTTCTAAACATGGCCAAGATCCACCACACTTCACACACTCAATCCTGGGTACACTTTTGCAGGATGAGGAAAGAGAGGTAGTTCTCTCTGGTGAGAAACTCTTCTGAACCTTTGGTACTCTGTGCATTGCAGCATGTGACATCTTGTTCATTGAGTTCTTGGACATCTTTGGGAAAGGCCAGTCTGAGGCCTTAGTTGGGGTTATTGATGACTGAAGAGCTCTGGGGATATAGGTGGATAAGCCTCAAAGCTTTATCTTCTTCAAACTCACAATTGAACTCTCTTCATCCAATGATGAACTATCATCAGATGATTGCACCAGGGTCATAGGAATTACAAGGTGAACATTGTGGTCATCTCATTTCAAGAAAGTGTAGTCATATGCTTATATAGCATTTCCATCTCTGATTCAGGAATTGATTAAGTTTCAAATGATGTCAAGGAAGCACATACTGGTGCTATGAAGGTGTTGAACAACAATAGAATGTCTTCATCATCATTGGCATCATTTCAAGAATTGTGGGCAATAAAAGCACAAGCTTCTTTGTGAGCATGGCTGCAAGTGCACTTGGACTCAGGGTTTTGATACCAAAATACCATAGCATTGAGAGAGGTCTCATCAATGGTGGAAATCTCATTTTTAATGATCTTGCCATTGAATAGAATGATTATAGCCATTGTCAAGGCATATGGTTGGGCTTTGAAAGGGGCACACTATCTAAGTACTCAAAGTCCTCACAAAATGTGACTTCTAAGAGCTTAAGATTGAATGTGGAAATAGGAAAGAACAAAAACTTTGTTTTCATTGTTGGACTTCTTGAAGCTTCTTTTCACTACTTGAGGGGTAGAGGCATCCATGAAACAGGGTTTTATTGAAATATCCAGAAACATAGTAGATGCTCAAAGGAAGTGTAGTACTATCTCATAATATGAGATATAATGTCAAGTCATAACTGCAAGGGCTTGGCACATGGAGGGCCAAATGTATTGTCTATTCTTTGACACAAGGGTTGGCAGTCACCCAAGAACTGGGATTAGTGCACTATGCCCAACAGCAATATTATTCATATTTATCAAGCACCAAACAAGCACCAATTATATCAGATAATGGTGGTAGTTTGACAATTATTATGTGATCATGCACAAGTTTCCCTTAACCCTAGGATCCAAATATATATTCACAGGCAAAGTGCCCTTGAGCAGAAGATGGGTTGCTTTGTGTGAAGAGCACTAGGCAGGAAGTGGAAGAATAGAATATACAAACTGTACAAAGAGCCTAACAGCTAAAGGGAACTAACTCTGCTTAAAGGAGACAGGCTAGGCAAGTATTGAGACAATTGTATGTGGTGGCTTGACAGCACAAAGAACTATGATCACTTAAAGTAAATGGAATAGGCAAAGGTTGAAGGTTGTGCTTGAGGGGGCAGATAAAATATCTGTTATACCCTAGCTTGTTCAGTGAAGCTATGGCTCAAAACATGAAATGTCATGGTCAAAGTGATAATGTGAAAAGCTAAGGTGATGAGCTGGTCACTATGAAAAATGACAAGCAGAAGAGAAAAGGTATGCTTGGTATTTTATCAGGATCACATCTTAAAATGAGATATGCCTATGGGCAATGAGAATACCAAGCATAAAGAAGTACATAAGTATCTACTAACTACTATATATACTAACTACAGATGTGCACAGACCAGCTTAGGGCCAGCATGGAATATACTAGAAGGTTCTGATAAGATAAGATAAGATAAAAGGAAAAAGTATTATAAAGGAAAAGAAAAGAAAAAGAAAGTTCTGACAGTGATGGAGTAATATCAGAGCCTGCTTGTGGTTGCCTTTGGTTGTATGGTGCAGGATTGGGTTGTGGTTTGTAAGTTGGTGGTTCAGCAGGCATGGTGTTTTGACAGAGACCTGTTCTACACATTGAGTTCCATTTTTACATTTGACTAGAAAAGTTTGTTGACAGGGACAGCATGTAGCACATCCAACTGAAAGCAACAAGCCATTCTTTGGGTGCCAGTTGAGCCCTGTTCATGCAGTGGCAGTTGACTTTGGCTCTGCCAATGGAGTATGTCATACTGCATATTTTTGGTTCAGGCACCATATATCATTGTTTATACAAAAATGTGACATCCCCCCTGCACTCCACTGTGGAGACACCCAAAAGTCCATGTAATATAACATTTATGCATGAGTAGCAGATGCATTATGAGCAAGTCTACTGTATAGATGATCAGTTTCTCCTTGCTGTGTTACATGACACGGCCATGTAATTCCAAAAGGTAGTGTATGACTTGAGTTTGGTTCTCGCATTTGTATGTGTATCACTAGGTATTTTCTTTCTCTTCATCATCCTGGCTCCCTCTCGTATCGGCACATGTGACTGCTATAAGTATACAGGTGTACATCTACGCCCGTCTATTCCTTCAGACGTGACCATGAACAGGCTTTGGGACATATCTGTAGACAAGCATCAAACAGCGGCATAACTAAGAAATTAAGACAAGCGTACGGCTCTTCGAGATAGGTCACTTCCTCCGGTGTCAGCGTGATGTTCGTCACGATGCTCTCCTTGAGCCGCTGGATGGAGTTGACACCCACAATGGGACTCGTAATCTTTTGACCAGCCCACGCCAGTGCGATCTGCC